>JACDOX010000031.1:5870224-5889986 GCA_014549065.1 Cardinalis cardinalis
AGCACATAGATGCATAGGAGTTTAATTTTCTGAAATCCATATGAAAAAAATGCCTCCCCAGGTATCAGGAGGTCTTAAACATTTTTGAATACATTGGTTGACATATTTATGTAAAACACCATTTATGAAGTGACAAAGGTGCCGGTGCTACTTTAGAGTGACTTTAAGTAAGCAGAAGGGAGAAGTACAGGGGCTGGTTGTAAAAAATTAGCTTTTATTGAGTAATAATAAGCTGATTCATTTCACTTTAAATTGCAACACAAACAAAAATGAATATATGGCTGAATCCTGGGGTTTTAGAAGAGCAAACTTCAGGAAACTAAGAAATTAGTTATTAGGGTTTACTGAACCGGATAATTCAAGGATTTGGACCTAGTGGCAGCATGGAATTAAGTCAAAGGTGCAAACACTATCTGAAGTTTGTATTGCAAGCAAGAGCAAAAAAAATGTCTTAGCAGGAAAGARGTACAGACTTCTCTGGAGGAAGAAACACCTCACATAGGATATGAAGAGTGAATAAAGAACTTAAAAGGAATAAAAAGAGGTATTGATCAGCAAGGAGAACTCTGTCTCAGGGGTCAAAAAGAGCAAAAATAAAACAAGAATGGACAAAAGCCTAGTTGAGTTGAAACTTGGAAAGAAAATTAAAACAAGCAGTAAAAGTTCTTCAATCATGCAAATAAAAAGGGACAGGATAAGAGAAAATTAAGCTATACATATAAACATTGATAATATAAATAAAGCAGCATAACCAAATACTCTAAAACACTGGTAAGACATGACAGAAAACTCTGATCAGTCAGTAAGAATGAAAGTAATGTAAATTAGTATATTTRAGGCAGAAACAAAACTTGAAATGCTTATACAAACTTGATGAGGTATTCCACAAGCATTGAACCACAAATATGAAACAAATATGTAGATAAAAGTTAAAAATGAGAGGTAAGTGATTTCAGCTTGCAAAAATATTTTTATTTTTAAAAAGACTTTTAATATCTATAGTGAAGAAAATTAGCAAGAAATAATTGGTAAGAAACAATTATGATACTAGTGAAATAATGTGTGGATCATAAGAAGTGTGCAGGAAGTCACTGGAAAAACACAGTATGATATTAAAACAACATCTTTCCAGAGTCCAAGATTCTCATATTCTGGAAGAGTTGCTCCTTTTAGCCCACAGTTTCCTAATTGGAATAATTTTTTTAGGTTTATCTTAAGACCTATGGATCTACAAGATTTTGTTGTTTTGAAAAAAAGTTTACTGTGACAACTAGGTTTACAATATTTTATGATTTGTGGTTTCATTATAAAGCAAGGGTAATTTTTTCAGCCATGTATTTTCTTTCTATGAAGGAATATTGTACAGAATAAGAAGTACTTCACATAAGCRGGGCAGTATGTTTGGTCTTGGATTGTGAGAACTGACCTTGCTCTTAATGGCATTTAAGACAAGTCATAGTGCCACTCTGGGATGGGCCATTGGTGTACAGGATGACTCTTCCTGGGACCAAGCTGTGGGTTTCTAGTTAGATGTTGGAAAATATATCTATGTGAGAGAAAGATGTATTTTTATAAATGCTGCAGGTTTAGAAGGGTTAGAATATCATGACTATTTGTAACAACTCCTGCTGAGTTGCTTCTTTCCTCCTTTAGTGGCTCATGGGAAGCGTTTGAAAAGTACTTGTGCTTTTTTGCAGAAGTTTTCAGAGAAGGATTTTTATTTTATATTGRAGTTTCAGGATGAAAAACTTTAGGAGTTCCATAAGTTTCTTCTGATAAATCATGTTAGAGAACTCCCTGTTAGACTCATTTATGTAGTCTCTGCTGAGTCAGCCTTACTACAGTCTTTTTTTTTTTTCCTTTTTGGTTTAATTAGTATTTGGTTGCACTCACCTAACATTGTATAGATTTTGWCTCCAAGGAGCAGAAAGGTGGACTTCTCTTTCTGACTACAGTATTATTTGCTTGGTTTTTCAAAATATTTTTAAGGAGTCACTATTAATGTTTGGAGCAGTGTCAATGCTCACACTTCATTCAGTAGGGAATATCCAACCTAATTTTCACTGCTGTTATTTTTTTAATATTTTCATGGAAAGCTGCAGTAAATATTTTGGGTGGATTACGAAGGAAAAATTAACAAAAGATATGGCAGAAAACACCCATCTATGACAAATCAACAGGAAGAAAAGATAAAATGATGGAAAAACAGAGCCTGAACTATCACARGTCCCACTTGGAGAAGACTACCAGTTCGCAGAGGGCTAAATTCAAGATTTTTTGTCAGCATCTTGYACTGACTGCTAAGGCCATTCTGCTGCAGCTCTCAGCTTGAAAGCTGTGAATCCTACTGAGCTATAAAGAAATAAGCTGGAGTGTATCAGCCCAGAAGTGTATACCTTACYAAGCAGGACCACAAACCAGAGCTAGGTACTACCTCTGCATAGTGTCTTATTTCTTMTATGCTATCTGCAGCAGCTCATTTCCCTCACCATTCCTCTTCTCCCACAAGTGATAAAGAAATAAATCCTCTCAGAAGATTTTCCTCATTAGAGCAGGAATATAATTTTTCCCAGAAGTGTCTGTATCTGGTAAATCCTAATTGATTGGACAGGCTGTACAGATAATAAGGARATGAATAAAATTTACAGAAGCCCTGAATTTGTTTTTCATTCTATTTCAGAGACTGATTGCGTGAAAATGRAATAACAAAGCCCCAGATGAAAAACCTTTATTTACACAGAAATTCCTTAAAAGAGGATTTTACCATGCCCTGTGCACAGCTGGGACTGTGCTGCTGTCTTGAGCAGCAAATTTAAGGATGATGTCCAGACTCAGCATATTAGCTGGACCACTGGAAAGATGAGAGCCCGTTTTGAGGCTGGGTATCATTGAATAGATCTTGTTYGAATTTATACTGTGTGCTGGGCTGGAAAGAAAGAAGATTGGGTTGGGGGGCTGACATTTTTTAGTGACATTTAAAATACAAAGCTTTGATTCATTTCACAAGAGGTTTGAGCCACAGATCAAAGCTATTTATGGAAGCTGAAATGACACTCAGTTCTTCTAGTAGGAGAACTAGTGGATGACTGCTTTGACCTATTCTCCAGGTGTGTCCGCAGAATAAACAATGATCTAAGATGATTCTTCCATCMGAACAGAAACGAGATACATTGTTCATTCATCACTGTCTCCAAATGCATACAGAGAAAGCAGACACCTCCTTGCTATACACCTCCTTCTCAGTGTTAGCAATGTTGAATAACACAGATATGATAACATTCTCCTCTAACTCACTTTGCAGGCAGTGATCAATTTTAATTTCTCTCTTTTTCCAGACCRATGTGAACCTTCCTAATGTTTTCAGTACATATAAACTAAACCATAAATAAACATGGGTCTCATTTGAAGTTTTAGATGGTCTCACATATGTCTATCTAAAATATTCTGTCAATGTTGCCCTATACCTTAATCCATGCATCTGTCCATTTCTTTTTTGTCAGACATTAATCTCAGCTCTCTAGGAAAATGTCAGACCTGAACACCAGCTCCCTTTGAGAGTTATTCTATTCATTAATTCTTATCATTCCCTCAGAAGACCATATTTCCAAACTATTTTGAATATATTAAAAGAACATTTGAAGCAAACAGCTGTAAATTAATTTATTACAATTTAGGTGCAGTTAATTCTTTGTTCATTCACTTGTAACAGCATTTTCCTTATGATTTTTGTATGTTTCTTTCCATCTTTAAAATTTGTGTTAATTATCCATGCTAGGGTTTCTTACACCAAACAAACTACTGGATCTGGATAGTGTGTAGGTTTTCATTTAATTGTATATATTTCTGTTTATGAAAAATGTAGAGAGAACTATAGAGCTGAAAAAAGTAGCCCAGCAACTTTTTCATTGTCCTTAGGAAGGGACAATGTCTGTATTGAGACTGGGGAGAGGGGAAAGTGCTGTAAAAATGAAAGATTAATCAATGTCCTAAAATGGCTGTTAATACCATCACCATATCAGTTTAAGCTGATGGAGTCTTGACATTTCTTTATGAATACACTCCRTATATTTTAATCAGATGCAGGCAGGTGTGTTCCCAGAGAATAAATGCAGCTCAGTACACTTTAGATTACTTTTTAAACTTGTAAACACAATGGATGGGGAAAATCTTTGCCATCCAATATTCACCCAGCCTGATCCCAAAAAGGAAAARAGCTGAAGTCTACTCAGCCTTCTATAAAAGTTAAAATATTGTCTAAGATCACCTAAATAGTCACATAAATAATCTTCCATGTTCCTTTTTACTCTCTTGCATTTGTAAAAACTTCCAGAAAACAGGTACTTAGTTGTAAGCTGTTTATAAAATATCCTAGATATATCTTCCTCAAACATTAATAAATTACTAGAGAGTTAACCAATGGCATTTTAGCTAACTGTAATTCTTTACTAACTTAATCAGAAAATGTTTTAAAGACTTGTTAGAATTTTTCAATGAACTCTATTAATAAAGTACTAATAACTTAGCACAGTCAGTTGAAAATAGAAGGCATTATTAACAGAGAATAAAAAGGAATAAGAAGCATCAATTAAATTTCCTCATCATGCTTCAGGCTTTAATTTTCTGATTACAGTATTGATGTAATTTTTTATTCCTAAAGTCAATGTCTAAGGAACAGTTTCCTCTAGAAAAGTCTAAATTTTACGAGTCYTGGAAAGCTGCTATGTATTTGGTTTTATTCTTCTAGGGATATATTAGTTACTTGGAGAGGTAATTTCTTGCTTTTTCTTGTAATTGTTGATAACTCTCATGCTTATTCATACACATTTGTATATATATCATAAAAAGCAGGCATGATGTCTAAAGAATGTTCACATCACATAACCACATTGATTATGAACTTCTTTKACAGCGAGTGACCTTCAATCACTGCTCTAGAAGACCCTAGGCTCAATGTAAAACTCTTGACTTAATTGCATGGTTATGAAGCTAGTTAAATATATTTTACCAGAACTCATAATGATATACTTATTTTTGTTAAAAAACCTACCCATTAAGAGGTCTATGGTATTCTAAAGCATCCCCTGAAGGTCAGAATACCTCAGAAAACTCTAGAACACCTCAGACAACTAACTGTACCCAGCCTTGAGCAACCACTCATTGCAAAAGGAATTCAGGTACCTGTGGTTGTAGCTCATTTGCCCATACATCAGTGTCTAATACMTTCTGAGATATTTGTCCTCATAAATTGCACCTGCTCTCCAATTGTGTATCACACTTGTTTTTCCACTGAGATATCTCTACTCCTCTCAAGCATCTGAAATCCTGACAAGCACCTGAATGTATGTGTAACTTGTTTTATCTTTGTCTTGAATCTCACCCATACTGACTCATTGAGCTGTCTACACTACAAAAATTAACATAATGTACTCTTTAAATCTCAGAGGAAGCCATWTATATTTGAAGGTAAGAGATGTGGGTTCCACAAGAAGAGAGGAGATTTTGTGGGTATCACAGTTTAAATTATTTTTTTCCTCTCTTCTATTGCCTTCCCCATTGCAGAGGAGAYGTGTTCTTTGTTCTGTCCTTCTTGAACAATTTCATTAAATGAGAAATAACCACTGCTTCTACTGTAAGTGYGTTAAGCAAAATGTACATACTTTTAATATTAAAAAATCTCCCCATTTTCCCATTTTAGACATCAACAGTGGAAAAAATTTGTCTTTTATCTCTYCTTAAATAAATAATAAAAATAAAACAAGGCAGAAAGTATATATTTTGTACTTATTTAGTGCTTGTACTTATTTAGCGTTTTATGAAAACCAGCCAATGGAGCTGAGCAGAAACATTCAAATACCTCATCTAAATTTTAAAAGTCTTAAGCATAATGAATATAAATTACATTCCTGATATTTTTCAGGTTTCTTCCTTTTACACTTTAACTTTTCATGAGCCAGAAGAGTAAGTGTTTTCCTGATAATTAATCCACGTAACTCCTTGAAATTTCTCTTASTCCTAAGAGGCCAGATGAGTCTTTTTCTCAGTAGACAGACAACTTTCTGAGCTGTTTACTAAGAGAGTGAGAATTTCACTTCCTGTTACACAGAAAMTACAGTTAACCTTTCACTCAAATAGTCTGCTATTATCTAAAGTCATCTATCTACAAATGTATCAGGACAGAGCACTTCCTCAGTAATGTAGCGCATTGCCACAATCAAGAATAAAACAGGCTTCCTGACAGAGGATATTGAGCATCTTGCCTTCATCAAAATAAAACATTACCAGCTCATGCCTGCTCCTGACAAAAAAAAAAAAAAAGAAGAAACTTTCACTTAAAGTATTGCAGGAAAACTGGTAGCTAATTAGCAAGCTTTCCCCTTGGCTTTACTATTATATAATAGTCTCTACACAATTGATGACTTATTAAACAATTCCCTGATTTCCTTCACAACAGCAAATTGAATGTCTTTTTTTTTTTTTGTCTTCTTGGAGTGCTATGTCAGTGTCAGTGATCCAGCTCACCTCTAGTCAATGCAATAGAAGTGAATAACCTTTTTTTTTGTCATTATATGTTGTGCTTCTGCTAATCTTACTGTAATTTTTTTTTACATTTAGAGATTGAAAAATTGAAAAACRCTCATCCTTTCCAAAGGAGGTGATTATTTATGTTCCCCTCCTTGCTAAAGTCAATCTCCAAATTTCATTTTTTTATTAGCTTTCATATGTTTATAAAACATAGTTTTATAAGTATTATTCTCCCACAAAGACAACTTTGTACAGATATATTTTGGGCCTTTTTCCTTGGTTTGGATCGATTAATTTCAATTTTCCTTCTTTCTCCACACAACAGAAACACTACCTGCTAATGAGACAATTTAAATAGTGTGACAGAATTTCTTCATGTAATATATCTCTATATTTGGTTATCTTCTGCGTAAATTGGAGTCATGAAGTTATGATGGTCTTTTTTTTTTTTTGAAATTGAGGCCTTTARGGACATAGCAACCAACATCTTCCAACCTGGTGCTTGACGTAGTATCAAAGTGATTTTATTATCAAAAACTCTACCATGCACCCTGATAATTGTAGATAAAGTTACAAGCATATAACTCTCAGTGCAAATTACTCCAAACAGCAGGTTGATAGTTCTTTCCATATTGCTGAAACATATAATAAATCCAATTAGGACCTCTGATTTTGAAGATTTTGAATGGGTGACCAAAAACTCCCACAATGGAAATTTAGCTATGTGATGTTTAAGTGGTAGCAAATAAGCAAATGCCATAGAATATCCATGATAAAGTGTATTTTCATTTAYATATTCCTGTATTCTTAGAAGAAGACACTAAATTATGTTTGAGTAGTGCAATGACCAATATCCTGGAAAAAAAAGGAATTACATGCTTCACTTGTTTCCAATTATTCTAGTTATCTGGCTTTGATGGGGRGAAAAAGCAGAACCACAAGACTCATTTTATAGAATAAGGTATTCCATATGCTACTACCAGTAACTTCCAAAGGCTACTAGTATCTTTTCCACTGATTCTACAAAGAGCCTTTATGAGATAAAGAAAGGCATAAGAACTAGTTTTGTTTTGCCACTGTAGTTTTTGCATATGTACACAGACCAAATAAACACAGTGAGAAAAAATTCTCTTTTCAGCCACTAAGCAACATTCTATTAGCTGCATCTTCAACACAGAAATTCAATTAATCCATGCAAAGATTATTCTGCAATAACAATCAGAAGATTTCTCTCTCTTCATCTTTTTTAGTTTTTTCATTCCTTGATTTTGAATAAGGGAACTGAAGCGTTACAGAATTATTTCTTCACAATTGATGCTTCATTTCTCTGCTGGACTCATCAWTCAAGGATCATTCTTAAAAATTAGTTTGTGAACTCAAGTTTTATTTCTTATCTGCMAACTCTGTGGAACGACTACTGCTTATAGGTAGGAGAGAGGCCTCAAGCAAACCTGCCATCACTGTTATGTATGGTTTTTACATCCTACCTACTGGCCTACCACTCGTTTCACTTGGGTTTGTTACCCTTTTCTGTTTCCACTTTGTGTGTTTTTCACTATAAGAATGGTTTTTTAGCCAACATGGGAAAAATACAATGACTGCATCTAATTCAGAATAATTTTCACTGTATTTCTACTTCTTAATTGTAATGCATTTTACTTTCTTTTCTCTTAGTTTTGTGCYTACAATTTTATAAACACATTATGCTAGATATCTAGTTTTGAAATCACAACAGCTGGAAGATGRTTTCACCTTTTTGTGTGCTTGAATGGACTGTTAGTCTTCAAAACAAAGAATAATGCAGATGGGTTTGATATTTTTTGTTTTCATGATTTTTTTATATCCTGCAAAAAAAGTTAATCTAAACATCTGGCTTTTTATTTTTGCATGCTCTGTATGTCAAGAGAAGTTGTCGTTCATCATGGAAGAAAGAKYAGGACTAAGCAGAACCATGATGTGACACTGACAAACTTATCAGTCAAGAAAATATATTGTAATGAAAATATTCAAAATATTGGTAGCTAATTCAATATATTTCCATTCAGTCTATTTCCTTAATAAATGAAACATGAAAGGGCTTTATTTTATTTTTTCTGACATAGAATATTGCAAAAAATTCAGAGATTTGTGATACTTCAAAAACRAAGAGAACAAATATATTAATCCAATGTGTACTAAATCCTGTTAATCATTACACCTGAAAACAATAAATATTATTGGTTTAAAACTAGGTCATATCCAGTACTTACTGTATGCTGTCCAGGCAAAACTGTAGAAATTCCTGAACATGGAGCAAGTTTTCACGTCAGGTTGCCTCATTTGGTCCCATAGTAACAGAGGTGAGAAACAATGGACCAAGAACTCCTCTACAATTAGGTGTGGAAGGTTCCTTCTCTTGATTTAGTCAGAAGGGAGCATATACCAGCCAATGGTTTCTCCAGATGACATCTCTAATGCTTATATTTTCACGTATCATAAATAGTTTCAACTACCTGCCACTTTTGATCCAAAGAGAAGAAATACTAATAGTATTTGTCATCACTTCTCCTGACTTGAATATATAAATAAAAAATGCATTTTTTGTCTTTGTGAGCTTTATGCTCATCCTGAACCTTAATTGCCACTAACAATTTCTTTAGCATTTCCAAGTTACTGTTCTCTGCTTACTCAATTTTCACTGTGAGGTCACCGGTATACATTAAACTGTAATTTTCATATACTCTGTAAAACTTTAATTTTTACAGTAATTTTAGAGTAATAGAGTAATTTTCACAAGACTGTACAATTAGGAAATTGTAAAGCATTCTTATAGAATGAATATAGAAGAAAATCTGTGTGGATTTTTTTACTACCTGAGCTAGTTTTTCAACCAGTGTTTCAGTTTTTCTCYGTAAAATGACCTCTGTAGATCATGAAAATATAAGGTTTAGAATTTCTCTATCTGTTCTTTGGCCAAGTATTTTAAAGCAAACATTCACTGTCAGTTTCCATAGTCACTTTCAGTACATCTTGATTGCATTTATATTTGCATACATTATATAAGATCATAGGAGATTAAAGAGGGTTTTTTGCTTTTTTTCTTTTAAAACTGTATTTTGGCAAGTATTTGCCCKATATGTTTTGTTAAAACTGACTTTACAGGTAGCTTATCAAATGTAAACAATTGGTAATTTTACATTTATGTATAAATAGTATACATATATAATATGGATGGATCACACTTAAAAAGATGGTTTTTTAGAGTAACAGTTCAAAATACTGTGCATTGTAATGCATATTACACACCTGGAAATCATTGAGTTTTGTATCAAGAACAGAAAACTACTTTTTCTCTGTACAATATACCCTAACTCATAKCAATAAACTAGAGCCCCAAATGCCTTCCCAAAAATGGCAAGGAAATATCCTCTGTGGGGAAAATAACATACAATCAAATTTTAACAGTAAGTATACTAAATTAATTTAAAATAAGACTTTTGAAAACGTGCTTAAAATTAGTCTGAACACTTGGAATGTTTGGAATTTTAGGAATCTGCAAATATTTTTCTGAGCTCTTCATATATGAAAAATATATCTCAATTTCACTATGTTGTGGGTTGTTCTCTCATCTTTCAGATATTAGACACAAAAGAAATAAGAGAGAGCAGAAAAATATCCAGAACACCACTGCTAACTAATACCTGAAGCAATTGAAGCTATTTTAACAAAATAATTTTCAATTTTTTTATTCAAATGGATAGATAAATGACCAGGCTGTCACATACAACCTCTTTTGACTCTAAGTCTTAACCTGTGTTTACAGAAATAAAAATTCAGTCTCTTCCTTCATGTTTAGTATTCTCATTAAATAAGSAGTTACTTCAATACATACATTTCCTATGGCAAGAAAACCACTGTAAAGCATTTATATCTTACTTAAAATGCAAATATTTTTGTACCTGTTCCAACACCAGCCAAATGCAAGCAATAAAAATACTTTATTAAATTGGTGAATGGGCAGCAAAGCCACATGAAGATGACATCTTCTAATTGCCTGCAGTGCATCTGCTAACAAACTGCCAAGGCTCACAAAAAAAAAAAAAAAACACTTCTAGGATAAAAGCCAGGACAATTGTAAAGGCTAAATTATTAATTAATATCAGGCAGCTATCATAACTTGCTGGTTTCTTGCCAAGATACAGCATGTTGGTGGAGGACTTAACAGAAAGRTTTTTATGAGTGCTGAGAACTATAATATATCTCAGAAAGTTTAAATTTTATAGAAACCTGATGCATCCTTTCTTTGTGTCCAGCAGTCAGACTGAAAAAGCCATGATGCARTTAATTTTCTTAGATATTAAGATATTAGATTTAAATTCTGCACAAYGAATAATTTCCCAGAAAGTGTAAGCAGAAACTAATACTTTGGTTGATGAGTTCTATATGCTTTCTTAACACATTTCTCTGAAACCAAAAAGTCTTCAAATCATGACTTGGAATTTAAATTTTTGAATTGTACAGTGAATTTATCTCTGCATTTTTTAACCTGCATTCTGGTCAATAGACATCTGGTAAGAAGCATTTTTTTACCTAAAACAGTAGCATGATGTTTAATGCTATGTGCACTCTGGTTTTAGAGCAATAACTTAATCAGGCATCTCATGATACTTGTGCTTTTTAATGAACTAGACTCCTGGGATGATCACTGGTAGTTAATTCTCAACACAATGGAAAAAAAGGTCATCTTAGTTCAGGTAAAGAGGATATTTATTAAATCTGCCAGAGGCTTAGAAAAAGAGGCTATATTTCTTGACAATRTCTTTGGCTGCATCATGACTCAAAAATACAGGAGAGTTCATGCACGTGACAGGTTTCACACACCTATCTCAATTATATCCACATATAAAATTAATAAGCATAGGACAAGAATATTTTATTATAAAAGGAAGCATAGAAAGGAGATAGATAGTGCAAGTCAGACCTGTTTAAGTAATTATTTAAAAATTGGACATTCCAGCCTAATTTCCTCAACTTCCTGAGAGGAGCAATGACTGAAACAGGAGCAGATATAGAATTTAAATTATTTTAGAGAATATAATATGTTCTCTTAATTGTTCTTCAGAACTGACGAAAGAAAAATCTTAGTGTCATATTTTGTACATTCTAAGATAGCACTGTTTGTAATTTAGTGAGAGAAAATACAGGGAATAAGTATTATGCTGTTTATTGTCTATATTAGGAGTTATTTTACTTGGCAATGGATAACAGAAAAAGTTGTCTCACACAGATATATCACTAGATATTCTTTCCACATTATATTTCATAGKTTTATTTATTTTCATCTGTTTGGACAAATGAAAGTTTGAAGTAAAATTTTTAAGTGTTTAACATGATAAAAGCTAAAATTATATTATGTGTTTAAACCTTTTTAGAGCATTGAATATACTCTAGTTAAATTCAAGCTGTTTAAGTTCATATAAATTCAGTTAATATAAGGATAAGACTTATAGGGGCCCAGAATTTTTCATCCTATTTTCTATTTCTATTTCCCAAAGCACATAATATCTTAAAATGGAAATCTCYGCTATTATGCACTCTTAATTAACTGAAGTTCATAGACAATAACAAAAGTTTGATTGCTGAAAATGTGCAGCTGTAYTCTTTTCAAGAAACTACAGTTTTCATTATGAATCAATTAAAATTGGATGAACCTATGTCAAATCCAATGTGACACTCAGAAATATTTCATATAAAGTTTTCTCCAAACATCTGTAATAGCAGTTTCACCAGAAAATGTAAATCCAACACCAGTCCTACTTCAGGAAAGTGTTATGGTTTTAATCAGTTTTCCCAATCCAATTTACATATATTTTGGTGTGTATATATGTCTAAGTTTTCTCAGCTATATATGTGACTGGACTGTGGTTCATATTGYGCTAGTAAGACAACAGAGTACCTTTCACAAAGACAGAAAAGACTCTTTTTCTTTTCTAATGATTTCAGTTCAGAAGAAAAAAAACAAGCCAAACCAAAACAAAAAAAAATCCCAACACAAACCACAACACCTAACAGTGATTTTTTTTCCTACTTATTTCCTGAGGTATTTCAAAGCACTTCAGAAACAGAAGTCTAATGCTGCTGAACCACACTGACCTCTGAAAGGCAGGGAATTGCCTTGAAATACACACTTGTTCAGTGGTTGMTTTGGGAAGATAAAACGCTTTCCAGGGATGTAGGAAATGAAATTTTATACATTTTATTCCCATTTTCAAAGGGTCTGAAGAAGACATATTGGGCCAATGGTGCATCTATTAAAAACAACAAGGTAAAAATAMCTGGCCAAAGTATTTACCTGTCTGGACTTTTCACACATGTCTCATAAGAATRTGTTTTAAAAGTTTTCTTGATTAGAGTTTCACAAAAAAAGCAAAGCCTTAGATTATGAGCCAATCTGGTTCCTATATCTGTTTGATAAAACAGCTGCTTTGGCTTGACTCAACTTGGCTGTTCAGATGAATTTCCCCTTTTCTAATATTTACTGGTTTTCATTGATTCAAAATAACTTTCCTAAAAAAAACTTTCCAGTGAGAACTGAAATCTATTCCAGCAAGAAAAAAATCTTTCTTGAACAGAAACACTTTGAGACCAAGTGTGAAAACAGAATAAAACTGAGTTTAAGTATAATTGCAATGAGGYGTCCTGCATTTTCACTGAAACAAACTGTTTCACTTTTTTTTTGGACATAGTTTGAAAGAGATGTCTCCTGAACAATAAAGCAAAGAACTTAAGAAAGGACAATAGAGTGCTGAGCACTCTTTTTTGAAAAAATCCTCCCAGAATGTAAGGATTTAATAATTAATTATTTAATGGATTACTTAAGGGTTAAATAATAAGTTAATAATTCCTTTTTCTTATCTCCTTTCTTAACAGCTGTTTTGTTAGGGGCCTGAATTGCCAACATGATGATTTCCGTCTTTGGCCAGAAGTAAAATTTTGAGGGAGAAAACCAGTTGGCAAAAAGTCTCACTGACTCCAATTACTGTCTGTGCTTTCAGATTGTAGACCTCACAAATATAAGAAAATTTATACTCTCCTTTTACAAGACAAAGATGATAAAGACTTAGATATTGATGAGGAAAAAAACAAAATTATGAGCTTTGGCATTTAGAAGACAGAGTTATTTGGGGGAACCTGCCCATGGGAGGAAAAACAGACCAGTTGTTACTTTCAAAGATCACAAGAATTGCGCTTTATTTCTAATTGAGCAGCGGGATAATGTTAGTCAGAGAGACAGACTCAGTCTAGCACATCACTTAACAGATAAAGCAGCAAACAAGCAGTATTGTACCATGCCTACTCTCATACATCTGCAMCAAACCACGAAGTGTCTAAACACATGGCAAAATATTTTGAGCTGGAAAATATTATTGAGGATTTAGACTTTACAAGGACTCATAGATGAGCAGTTTTGTAGTAAGTACTCTCTTTTCAACTGCTAGAAATTCATTTAACCCTACAATTTATAAAAGACACTCAAGTTTATATTATAGTAATGTGGAAAGCATTGAACAAAACTGTTTCAAGTAAATTGTTTTCTAGTGAACTTCAGCAGAAACTGAAATACAGCTATATTAGCAGATGCATCCTGACATTCAGAAACCATTACAAAAATAATTTCCTCCATTTCTTTACCCATCCCCAGCTATCCACCATGTATGCATACCTTGCCTTGCACATCTTTACTGGAAATTAATGTGGTTTGCAATACACTAATAAATCTCAGGATGAAGAGTAAATTCAATTYCAGAGTAAAACCAAAATCAGAAATACAACTCAGCATCACTCAGTTTCCTTAGAGYCAGCAAACACAGAGTAGACGAATTCTGAAATCAGGGATTATACCAACGCTCTAAGCCTCACACAACCAATGAGATATTATAGCAGAGCACCAATGTCATTACAGGTATGAGCAAGGAGGGCTTGCAGTTTAAAAAAATAACTTAAGTACTCTAAAAATCTGCATCCTTAGAGTATCTTGAAATTCGCTATGCCTCACATGCATGTCAAGTCCTATTTGCTTTCTGTATCTGGGGCAAACACAAGCAAGAGGCAGTAAAGTTATACCAAGAGGTATGTACATATACATACGGAACAACAGAAGAAATATATAAGTGTAAAGCTACATATAAAGATTTGTTACGCAAAAAAAAATTGTGTATAAAGTTATAAATATATATGCATATATATAAACAGTGTATGATTTCATGTGCTCCTAATAAATCTCCCAAGCAAATCTCAGTTTGTCAACATTTCTCYCCACTAATACAAAGCACCTAATCTCCGCTTCAGGCCTCACTACTAAAGAAGTCAGGAAGGCATGTCTCAAACACTCTTTTGCCAGGGAATTGAAGTAGATGTATATGGTAAGCCCAGGTAAGTTTGTCCTGGTTGTCACTGCTGACAACCAAAAAGATGTTTCTGCATCATTGCCGACAAAGACGCAGAATGCTAAAAGATGACTACTATTCTGATCCTTGCTGAGGCCATGSTGGGATGGCTCTGTGGAAATCAGGAGGCATTTTAAGCTGAACTTGATTTAAACTTGCCCAAGGTATCAGTGAGTATGTACTATAGAATATTAAATCTTCATATTAGCTCATATTTGGAAAGACATTAAGTGTCATAGCCAGTTCACACACACAGAGATGAGCTTATCAAGCTTATGTGCCTTTTGGAAACAATGGAAATCCTGTTACAATGACAAATCGTATTTTAGATTGAAAAAAAAATTAATTTCAGAAGTTCTCAAATGGCTTAAATTTCCAMTGTGTTAAAACAATACTATGCCATAGTGACACCTATCACTCAGTAAAGTGGCATTCCTAAAAATTTATGCCTGCAAATACTGCATCCAGTCCACTAGACTGGATTAGTAAATGGCCCACTATAAGTAACATTAGTAAAATTAAAGGATTTCTGAAATAATGTTTCAGAGAAAATGTTTCAGATATTTAGCACCCAAGACATAGCTAATAAATAACTATTAATGTTTGTGTGGAGTAACTATCAGCAAATAAACAAAAAAGGGTGTGTATCTAGCAAATACACAGGAGACAAAGAGGGAAGGACAGTGTGAGGGATGAAATTAGGAAGAGAAGGAAGAAGAATGTGGGTAGGGAAGGAAAAATAAAATATCAAAGTGTAAATTAAAATTTAAATGGAAAATTAATAAGGGGAAGGAGAAGGAAAAGTGGAAAAGCAAAAAGAACACAAAAAAAGACAGGAGTACTGCCAAACAGCACTATTTCTAAAAACCAAAAGGGAAATGAGACATAAGTATCTAATAAAGATATATTAATAATTTATCTTGAACTAATTGGAATTTATATTTTTGAAATTCTGTTTTTAAAAAAGTTATCCAATTATTTTATGACACTGTACTGTGGTCTACAGAGTCATCTAATAGTCAATACAAATACTATAAACTAAAAATTAATAAAGCTGATGGCACCAGAATTTGACTCATACAAAGATTTTTATGTGAAGAAAAATCTCTCTTCAACAGTTCCCCCAGACTGAGTATTCATTATCACCTTTGTTGTGTTTAAACAGATTTTTATGCAATATGCACTTCCTAATGTTTTACTTGTGATAAGCAAAGCAAACAAGTGAAACATGATACAGTTCAGAAAGAAAAATGCTTCTTAACAACAAACACAAAACTACAGTTGCAGATAATGAACTTTCCAGTTTGGAGTTTAGTTTCGGTTGGTTAGTTGAGGTTCTTCAAAATATTTTTTTTAATTAAAGATTGTCTCTCTAGCATTTTGCTAAAATCACAATAAAAATAAATAGAATTTAAAAGAAAAAAAATAGAATTTTAAGAAAAAAAATTTATTTTTTTTTTATTCAGGGTTATTTTTCAATGAGTTTTTATTCCAATTTTATTTGTGTGTATTTACACAGGCAATGGAGTTTTCAGAGGTGTCCAAGGAGCTGACCTGGAAGCTTTCAGCATGCAGATACATTGAAAACCTAAGAGGTAGATTTCAACTACAAATTGCATATACTTAACACTAAATAGCTACACTCATATTTTCATAGGAAATACTAGCTCAGAATCTAGGATTCTTACMCAAAAAATTCTGGTCAGTGGAGTCKGTAAAGCTATTCCCACCTAAATTAAACAGTGCAGTTGGCCAAAAACCAGCATTGCTGCTCTTTTGGACATCCTTCATTATAAGAGGCATCTGCTCAGGGCTGCGGGATGTGCTGCAGAGCCTTTGAGCTACCTGTGTGGTATGGAAGTGGTGGCAGGCCTTCAGGCAGCACAGCCAGTCCGGCACATCTCCCACGACACTGGACACCTTTGGACTAATGAGTAATTACACCATGATGTTTGTTCAGCACTCACCTATATTTAGGCTGCTGCAAGAGGAAATGGCACACCTTCATGTGAGTGGAGACTCACTTCAATTGCTCATTCATACACATTTCCTCCTCAATAAGAGGAGGATCCAAGTCATCCATGACATTCTCAAAGTACTGACAGCTTTAGGACACCAGRTCATGTTAGAGTAGCAGCTGGCAGCTCTGAGTAATGCTCAAGGCTGTGCAGGGTGGGTACTCTAATGGGTCTAGATATTCATCTGTGAGGAGCTAAAAGAATTCTGTTACCTGCTTTCACCTTGAGATAAACTCTATCTTTGGAGATGACCAACTAAAAATTTGGACTTAAGACAGGTATCATCAGATTCAAAAATCAATCAGGTCCGGTACTACAGTAYGTGCAGTTTAGGAGTTTAGCCACACAAGTTGAATTTTCACTTAAGTTTCAAGTTCCTTTAAGAGGCAGAAGCCAAGAAAGCTTCTGAGCTATGTAACCTCAGCCAGTCYTAGAAGTATGTCCAGGTTCCCAAGAGATCAGTGATGACCTGTGGCAGAGGCAGGGTCTTGAGCATGCCTCCAGTTTATGAAGGTTAGGGAACATCAATATTCCGTCTCTAATGTCTCCCATCTCCTCCTCTTCTTCTTTCTCTCTTTATGTCTCTGATTTTTKTCTCCACCCCCGCTGTTCTTATAGTGTTTATCTAGGCTAGCTCTTATGACATCCATAAAATTTATATCTGCAGCTTAAAGAAGAGTGTTGATATATTTATCAATAAACTGGTTTTTTTAAACATTGCTAATCTAACACCAATTGTAACATGAAGGCTAATATTACTGATTTTTTCTCAAGAAATATAGTCTAACCTAATAAATWTGATTCAATAAAAACAAATTTGAGGAAGAAGACGGAGAGCTACATCCCTGCATGAGAAAAAAAGTTCTGACCATTTTTTTGTTCAAGGTCTGGAATATCATAATATAACAAAGGTTTACAGCCACACTACCACAGGTATATTTCTGTCAACTCTTTTATAAATGAAATGTCTCATCAGTTTGCAATTTCATTTCTAAAATACAATCCATATTTCAATTTTGAACTTGAGAGAAGGTGTTACATACCTTTAATAATCATGGCATGGTTCTATTAAAAATCTAAACCAGCAATTAAATTWAAAATTATATTAAAATATAGCTTTGAAGCTGATATTTTATTATCCCTGTATTTATATGTGTATCTATAAMAGATTTACTAAATCCACAAAACTCACAAGGTATGGGGTAGARAAAGAAGTTAAAACGGAAATCCTAGACTCTGATCTCTGTTATATATTTTAGTAATTTTCATATAAATCACTTCTAGTGTCAGTATCATCAACTGAGATAAATATTTTTGCCAAATATTTATTATGAGTACTTTTACAGAGCATTTACTAATAACTGCCAGATCAATTTAATCAGTCAGTTATCTGTAATATAACYGCTAATAATATGATCTGTATTATTCAAGTTTTTTCTTTTTTTTGAACAAGCTTATTTTTATGCATAAATTGGCTAGAGCAGAGTTCAGTCTGGAAGAGGATAAAGTAAAATTACAGAAAGCTCTGAAGAAATCAATACATTTGCTTAATGTCATGGGCATTTGTTGTAAAAACAGAGATGRTATCTTTTTTGTTACTAGGTATGAAATGTTTATTCCTACAGATCTAGAAGCAAAACGGATGTGTTTAATAGGAAGAAAAAAGTGTCAAATTTAAAATTATGTTCATCAGAACAGAAAAAAAAAACCCAATAGATTTATAATTTATATCCATGTGTAATGCAGTTTCTTTGGAAAAAATAAAGCAAAAACATTTACACATTCACCACAGATCCCTTATTAAAGTACAGCAGTACTAAATAAAGTGATGAGCAGGTATCCCGAAGAAAAAAGCTTTAAGTAACAGCCAGATAAAAATTAAGCACTGTCTGAGCTCAAAAGGGTACCTAAGACTTGAGGCATGCCATCAAATTCTATAGCTTTCTTGACATTTGCATGAGAGGGTATTTCTTCTGCACATGCTAATCTGCACAAAATGATATCTAGACCAGCTCTCTACCTCTCCAGAAGAACCATTTACACTTAGACCAGCGAGAGCACACCTTGGTTCTCAGAGTTGTAACCCCTCTATTTGAAGACCACAAAGTGTGCCATGCCAGAAGATGTGTTTCTGGCCAATTTTGAAAAGCAGGACCAAATGGCAACCCTTTGTCATTGCATTTGGCCTTTTTGGTTTTGTGCAGGCATTCATATTTCTGCCCACAAGTTCAATGAATTTGCTTGGAAAGCCTGACTTTACTATTATAGTTGAGCTGAAAATGAAGAATTTTGCCCAAATACCTCAGTAACAGATTTCTAAAAGTGACAAAATACATTAAAACTATAAGTACCTCAGAATCAGGGAAAACAAAAATAAAAACAAAAATAWAAACAAAAACAAAAACAAAGGAGGAGTTTGTTAAAACTGTTACATGGTGGGTGGAATTTGGCTGAAGATGAATAGATGGGATTTTCAACACAAGAGGGAATAATACAATTACATCCGTTCCATTTTGCATGCGGTGGAGCAGGAGTTTCCTACCGGGTGTCACATATCCAAAAAAATGCAATATGGTCAACAATTTGTCATTCTTAACAACACAGCAACTTACCAGACCTTGACAGTTCTGTTGACCTCATTCTGTGTTTTCCAGCGTGAAATCTGAAAACTCATATTCACATTTTCTTATTTCCATTTCTCTCTCATTTTTTTTCTGTATTAATTTAATTTTGAAGAAGATGCTACTACATATTTCTGGAAAGACTGAAAAATATAACAGTACATGGTTAAAAATG
>JACDOX010000031.1:5889997-6026936 GCA_014549065.1 Cardinalis cardinalis
AAGAGAAGAGAAGAGAAGAGAAGAGAAGAGAAGAGAAGAGAAGAGAAGAGAAGAGAAGAGAAGAGAAGAGAAGAGAAGAGAAGAGAAAAGAGAAGAGAAGAGAAGAGAAGCTCTCTGTTTCAACAGCATTCCTGCTGCTGAGAAGCTATTTTTCTGCCTGGTCACCTGTATCCAAGTTTATTTATTTATGCTCCCTTTTTACAGTTAAGCTTAGTGTTTGTTCATCCATCCAGACATCCTTCTGTCTTTCTTTGAGCTGCTTCTCCTCTGGATGGATTGTTCYTGATCATGAAAAGCAACTAGTTGTTTTCTACCTCTCATTTTTCAGTACCATATTCCTTAGGATTCTTCCAAACAGATATACGAAAAGTCTGGTCTTATGACATCAAGGACTGAGATCCTGTTCCGTCATCTCAGGATTACAAACATGAGCTCATGGTAGCTTCAGGCAGGGCTGCTTCCATCCTTCTCATCTCTTGTTAGTAAGTATGAGGTCCAGAATATCCCCCMCATTAGCTCATTGACCTATGTCAAGCAATTGTCATAAGTATCCTGTTGGTTTTTTCCCTCCAGCAGATATCCCTCTCATGTGAAAAAGGCCTCATCTACCTGCYCTTCATTGTCAGACCATCTGCAGCACACACCCTCAATGACGTATTAGAGTGCCCTCTAATCTTCACCTGCTCTCAGCTGGCTCAGCTCTTGTCCCTGGGCAGGGTTCTGTGCAGTCCAGGCACTCCYTTACAAACAGCACAATTCCCTACTCTTTGCCTTTAATAATGGGAAGAAGAATTTGGTCTTGCGGTTTAAAATATCACTGAACAACTTGTTCTGCTCATCTATGCACAGTTATTGAAGTTCTTATAAGTTCCTACAAAAACATTAAATATAAACTAAAATCTTGATCTAAATGAGTAGGACATTTCTGATATTGCTAGAACTTCATCACTGAATCCATAAAACTATRTTTTTACATATGTACTTTCAGATACAAACACCCACACAAATTAAAACATATATGAGACAATCTGAGCAGCATTGCTGTCTGAAATGTTTAAGACAGGAGATATTTGGAGTATAGAATTACAGAATCATAGAATGGTTTGTGTTAGAATGGACCTTTAAAGATCATCTAGTTCCAGCCCTCCTGCCACGGGCGGGGACATCCTTCAGTAGACCAGAATGCCCAAAGCTCCATCCAACCTGACCTTGAGCTCTTTCAAGAATGAGGAATTCACAACTTCTCCGGGCAACCTGTTTCAATGTTCCAACGCCCTTCCCGTAAATATTTTCTTCCTTATATCTAGTTTAAATCTTTCTGAGTAATACCACTGCCCCTCATCTGATCACTACAAATTCTTCCAAAAAGTTTCTCTCTCTCTTTTAAGAAAGGCCACAAGATTTAATCAATAAAAGGAAGCCAGAGCTACATTAGTTTATCTAGCAGAATCTTAATGAAACAAAAGCTTATCTCAAGAAAGCAAAAGTGGTTGTAATACTGCATGATCCTGAATCCAGACACGCCACTGCTGCCAGAAAAACTAAAATCAGTTAAACAAATGGGGTGTAGGCTGGCCATGGTCATAAATGACTGCAAGAAGCAGAAGATATGTAAAGGTTGAAACACATTTGCTGAAGCAGACATTCATAGTTTTTGTACTGGAAAAATAATTAGGAAAATAAAAAAGCTAAACATTTAAAGTGATCTTTTGGTGTCAATAACACAGTATTGTAATTGTGTCCACAAGAAAGCTCCAGATACCTAAATTCCAACTTTTCTGTTATCAGACTAGGCCCAATAATGAAAAAGTCTTACTTTCATCCACCTTTTTCTCTCTGTCTCTCCTTCCAAATTATGACACAGTGGAGCTTAAAGTTTTGTCTTCTGCATGATGAAGAGAATGATTTTATAGAACCGCCCTACATACACTTGATCCCATCATCCAGATAATTTACAAAGATACTAAAAAGCATTGGGTCAAATATTGATCCTTGGGGGCCCCACCTGTGATTGGCTGACAGTTTGAAAAGGAACAAGTTACCACCACCCTCTGGGTACAGTCTGTCAGACAATTCCCCACCCACCACACAGACACTTGTCTAGACCATAACTCACCCATTTGTCCAGGAAAAGGTTATGGGAAAACCTATTAAAAGCCTTGAAGAAATCCATGGAGATAATGTCCACCGCTCACATAATAGCAACCAATCAGATTATTTTGTCATAGATTATCTGATTTGTSAAGCACAATTTTCCCTTGGTGATTCCATGCAGGCTCTAGCCAATCATGCTTCATACACCTTGTGATAGCTCCTAGTAGGTTTTCTACCATAGCCTTCACAAGGAACGAAGTTAGAGTGATGGGCCTTAYAATTTCCTGGAAACATCTTTAAGCCCTTCTTGTAGATGGGGATAACATTAGTCTTCTATTAATTTTCTGAGATTTCTCCATGATTCCTCAAAGATTATGGAGAGTAGCATCACAATGATATCAGCCAGCTCTCTTAACACCCTTGGGTAGATACCCTTGSGTCAGACCCTTGGGTGACCCACCAAGGGTGACACCCTTGGGTCAGACATTCTCTGTTTCATCAGAGGARTTCCACTTTTGCACTAACACTCCTGTAGAGGTAGCAGAACTAGTTTCAAGAATTTGATTGCTTTGTGCCACACATCTCAACAYAACTCCTCCCCAAAAGGTACCATATGATACGACCATAAATAACTTGTATGTTAACTCTACAAAGAAGAGTCTGTGAAGGATTAGAAAGATCTTGTGATTATTATTCCATAGCATACCATAATTAMCTGGGGCCTTTCCTTGTTCATTTTCAAATTTTTATTGGTTTCTGTTTGGGGGGGGGTTTGGGGTTTTTTTTTGTTTGTTTCTTGGTTTTGTTGGGTTTTTTTGGGGTTTTCTTTGTGGCAGTTTGTTTTCTTTTTCTCTGCAGGTTTTCATCACAATATTGAAGAACACAAAAGCTAACAAATTAAAGCCTTATAAACAATGTGAGCAGTGTGACAAATTGGGGTTAATAACTATGTCACACTGAGARTAGCATTTTGGCTTTCTGAATATTCTAGTTTATTTCAATGTCTATTTTGAATACTATTTCAAAGTAGCTCAATTAGTTCATCATTCATTTTGAAARTGGAAATAGAATTAACACATGAAATCTTAAGCACCTGAAGTTAGAAGTCTAAATCTCAGGTAGCCCCCCAAATCTCATATTGCAGTCAATAAACAGAAATGGGCATATGCAGTTTATGAGCTAATATAAGCATAAATGAGCATATATGTTTTCTGTGTCATTCTAAAATTTCTGCCTAAATTGTTGGGATAATCTGATTTTCCAGGGGATATATTTAGCTGCTCACATATGTCCATCTATTGTCATATGAAACTTTTTGAACTTCCAAGGCATTAATGACATTTGGTAAATCAGATGCACAGGCTATAGGAGAGCTTCACCTTCTCGACCAGCAGCTAGAGGTTAGATATAATAATCAATGGCTGCCAAATAATGCTGAAAATAAGAAAAGTTAAAGCACTCAGTATAGGGGCAAAATGGCCAGAACGGAAAATCTTCTTACACAAATTAGATATCACACCCAGGAAGCAGAGTAAAGAAAGGTCGGGACATTTAGTATCATGGGGATTTTGACAGAGAAATAACTATTGAGTAGATACGATTGAATCAGGTGGCAGAAACTGGAAATCTACAAAAATTGCCTGCACGGACAGTCACAGACCCYATACCAGAGCCATCTTAAATTCTTTTACCTACTTTTAGAACAGTATCCTATCTAGGAAACATTTTTAAATAATAATAAGTTTCAGTAACATACATGAATGAATCACTGGCTAACTGTATTTACTAAAGTAACTGGGGAAACCTAAATTTTTTTCTTGATAAAGAAGCATTTTTATGTGGTTCTTCTTTTTAATTTTGATGAAGTTGTAGTAGGATTTAGTGGTATGCAAAACTTGAAATTTTCACATTACCACTGTTATGGCTAAATGTATCAGACCTGTAGAAATGTTGAGTACCATTTTAAGGAAGTGAATTAAAAAAAATTTTTACTGTTGTACTTCAAATGTGAAACAAATTTACAATATATAATACTTTTCTTGTGTAAAATTTTAATGGAACTGAATTTAATACTCATTTTTCATTGACATCATAGTATTATCTCTGAAATTTCTCAGTAAATTATTCTATTTAACCAAAATTGCAGTAGACTACACATTCAGACCAATTTTATTCGTGTTTTGAAAGAGAAAATATAGCTAAGTACTTCCTATGTTCCTTGGATTAAAACCAGCACAGTCATCCCAATCCATATGTAATGGGTTCCTCAGTTTACTCTAGATATGCTTTCAGATGCGTCTACATGGAGATGCTTGGGAAAAAATATTCAAACTAGAACTATGAATTTAAATTGGATTACTTAAACTAGGTTAAACTCATACCAAAGTAAATGTAATTTCCCTAACTTTATGAAGTGGCCTCAGTAATCCACTACAAAGAACATTAAGGAAATTATTTAGGRTAATTTAATTTATTTATTCTGAAAGTTAATTAGAGCTATTTTTTCCTGAAACACCCCAAGTGTGCAAACATTAGAAGTTTAAGAAAACCAATATTTGATACCAAATATTCTCACATATCTATGTGGGTGTCTGTAAATTTACAGATCTACATATCTATGTATAGATGGAAGGATAAATATAAGCACTTGTTTACCCTTATCATTAAATATTAAATACAAAGTGGCAAACTACTTAACTGAATAAATTTTATTTGATTGTATTAAATGCAAATAATTCTAAGGAACAGGTACACAGTTCAAACAATGACTAGTTAGCAATTTCCTCGCATGAACATTTATTTGCACTCTTTTTAAAACACCGCAAGAGAATTACAGCACATCCTGCTGAACTGTGTAACATTTMATTTTATTTTGTGTCACTCTCTAGATGTAAAGACACTGCTTCAGGGTGCACTATAACACTGGCAAGTTCTTGCATAGCAAGTAAGGTTGAATAGTTCAGTAGACAGGAATAGCATTGACTGTTTATACTAGTAAATCAAGAGGTAAGTCTTAAATTTTTATTAAAACAAAATCTCTACATTTCCATGATATTTTGACTTTTATATTCTTTCCTTCCACTCTTAACTTATCAGATATGGCCAGTTCTGGCCCCAAAATTCAAAGTGACACAGATAGACTGGAGAGACTTCAGAGGAAGGCCACARAAGAATCAAATGACAGTAAAACCTGTCTTATGACAAAAGATGGAGGGAGTTAAGTCTCTACTCCCTGGAAAAGAAAAGGCTCAGGAGGATYTCATCACCATATTCCAGTACTTAGAGGACAGCTACAAAGAGGATGGAAGCACTCTTTTCTCAATAAGTTACAAAGACAAGGAACAAYGAGTAAAAGTTGCTCCTGATAGTTTGGGGGTTTTTTTGTTTGTTTGTTTGCTTGTTTGTTTTTGGGGTTTTTTTTGGTAGTAAGAAGAATCAATCAGAGGAAGAATTTTCTTGGAGACATGGGAGACTGCCTTCCACTGGAGTCTTTCAAGGTGCAAGTYAATGATGTTCTAGGTAATCTCATCAAGGATCTCTTTCACAGTGAAGGTTGAATCAGATGATTTTTTGAGATTCCTTCAAACCTAGGCTGTTCTATGATCCTATAATTCATTGTGATTTCAAAATTATTCCTATGTTCTACACAGGAGACAAATTTTGTGTGACTGACAATATGTTTCTTAAAATGGGTACCACTAGAGTCAGGATTATTCTGAATCTGTTTCTACCCATCTTACATAATGTTCATCTTTGTTTCCTGTTCCATAATGAATTTCCAACAAAAAGAGTAGGAACAATTAGCCTACTTTGACTAGTTAACACTAAATGTGGGTTTTGAAACTATGTAAGTGAAACTGATGCCATTGCTATCACATATATTGATACTCTTCTCGCAGATATGCTAAAAAGAAAACTGCCTTACACCAGTGATGCATGACTTCTGAAAGAAGGTCTCAAATCAAAATGAGCATTTTCATATTTAATTATATTTATATTCCATGTCAAATTTAATAAATTCACTGCATTGTTTTTAAATTATACCACTGGAGTATTTAGAAGCCATTACCATTTTTTATTTCTCTGTAAGTAGTGCTATAAAGCAAATGTTCCTTGAGGGTTGAAATCTATTTTAATTGCATATAATTAAATATATTGAAATTTTATTTATACTTTAAGGTCTTTACAATGTGTTTGAGATACAGCTTTTCTTATTTTAAATAGCTTAACCATTCTAGGCCCACTTTTTTCATTCCAGGCTTTATTTTACTACAGATTTTCTAGTTAAGTCTGTTGGATGGAAATTCTAGCCCTCATCTATTTCACTTAAGAGAAATATTGACCCTGCAGTGTTAGCTTAAATTTCTTATGCTGGCTTTAGCAATTAGTCATTAGTAGTACAGAAGGTTTAACACAATTTTTGTTACTGAATACTCAWAGCTCAGGTGGGATTTTTCAAATAATTTTCATAGGTCCTAAAAAAGACMMAACAAAACAAAACAAAAAAAACAACAAAAGAAAAAGAAAAAAAAATATTGCTGATATTTTTTCTGAAAATTACAGATTTTGGCAGCTTCAGTACATGCATATGTACATTTTAAAATATATACATGGATATATACCACACTGTACATACGGACATGGCAAAAGCACAGTCTGACTCCTATTTCAAGGACKGGCGCCAGGAAAGTTGTACTGCTATATTTATATGGAGCAGAAGACATGTAGGAAGATTACAAAGTTACAGTAACTCCCAGCCACTGAAGTTATACTGGAATACTGGAGCCAGCTATGTGRAGATTCAGCCCATGTACAAATCTGGTATTATTCAGAGTCAAGCAATGGCAGATAGAGAAAATAAACAAATTAAAAATAAAAAACTAAAAATAAAATAATTTTATAAGAAGCAAAAACATGTCATCACATGCTACAGGATGGCTAAAGATTTTAAAAATAAATAGCCCTTCATTCAATTATACGGACAGATGTTTCTAATAATAAGTATGATGTCTTGACATGTCTTTCCTGACTTCTGTGTGCTACCCTAGAGAGATGTGGCTCTTCCATATTTCCCAGACTTTAATGAATGACTGGATATTCCAGTGGTTATGTAGAGGACATTGTGAAGCTCACTGTTTAATATTGAAAAGTAACTCAGATAAGTACATACATTGACTGTATTTGACTGAAATCCACAATCTAGACACCTTAGTTAAGCACAGACATCAAGCATTTTGCCTTAGTGCAATGATTGAAATCTCCTAATACCAGATCTTGGAAAATCAATGACAACTTTTTATCAGCTGGAGTTACTCTCTTGGACAACTATCACTGGCTAAGCATAGAAATGGTGGAAGTTAGGCACCTGTGACTCTTTGGGAGACAGTCTGTCTAGCCTTTTTTTGAAGACAAGCACCTGACGAAGTACAGCTGGCTTCTTTTCTTTAACATGTATTGTTGATCATAATATCAAACAAACTTTGTTATCATTTATCAAATAGACTTTGTTATCATAGTGGCTGGAGCACTTTCACAAACTATTCTGGCACTCATCTCAGCAATATGCGGTGAGGCTCTCGGCCTTTCAGCACTAATCTCACCTCCATGACCCATAAGATAATGGAGCTGATCCCTTCGGAATACATGTCACAACATATGGAAGATACAGAAGTGATTAGAGACATCCAACATGGTTTCACCTAGTACAAATTGTGCCTGGCTAACCTAATGTCCTTCTAATGTATCAGTGGACAAGGGAAGAGCTATGGATGTCATCTGCCCAGACTTCTGCAAAACCTTTGATACGGTCTCCCCACAATATTCTTGCTGCTGCATCGGAGAGACATAGGTTTGACAAATGAACTTTTAAATGGGTAAGGAACCAGCTGGGTGACTGAGCTCAGTGAGATCTGGACAAGTGTTCAGCATCCAAGTGGAAACCAGGAAGGACTGGTGTCCTTCAAGGTCCATAYTAGGATAAATATTAGGTCGTATCTTCTTCAATGACATGGGCAGTGGCACTGAAAGCATCCCCAAGTTTGCAGATAATGCCAAGCTTAGTGATGCAGTTGTCTCACTAGAGGGATGGAATATCGTCCAGAGGGTTCTGTGACAGGCTTGAGGAGTGAAACCATATGAACACCATTAAGTTCAAGAAGGGCAAGTGCCAGGTCCATCGTCTGGTTTGGGGAAGTCCACAGTATCAATGCCAGCGGGGGGTGAATTAATTGAAAACGAAAAAGAATTTGGGGGTACTGGCTGGATGAAAAATTACATATAAGCTCACCTTGAAGCCCAGAAAGAAAATTATATTCTGAGTTGTAAAGACAGAAGCATGGTCAGCAGGTTGAGGGAGGTGATCCTGTCCCTGTTCCAGTAGTGTTCCAGACAAAGGAAAGACATGGACCTGATAGAGAAGGTCCAGAAACCAAAAAGAGGACTGAAGCTCCTCTTTCACGTCTTTTGAAAAAGGCTGAGAAAATTGTGCTTGTTCAGCCTGAAAATGAGAAGGTGCTGGTGCAAAATATTCAGCAAAAGTTTGGCATTCTGTTGAATTTATGCATATGGCCAAGTTTCTTCCAAGAAAGAAAYAGTAAACTGTTATACTTTCAGCTAAAATTGAGAATTTTTTCCTAAGTTTTCTAGTTGGTTTTTTTCCTATTAAACCATCCCTAAGCAAAATTAAAGAAAATCCTTAAAGGTGCTTTTTACATATTACTGCTCAAATTTTATGAAGGTAACAAGGAAGACACTTAGTATAATAGGAGGAAAAGTTTTCTGTAGTCTGCTCATCAGAGGGGACAATGAAAATACTTTTCACTTCACTTCCCACACCTTCAATTTCAAATCATTGCATCCCATTGTCTCTTCTCTTTTTTTTTTCTTTTTGAATTAGAGCATATTAAACTTTAGTTTATCTTTGCTACTTCACAATCTCTCAGGATTCTAGACTTCTTTTTCAGCTTTAAGTACATAGTGAGAGACCAAGCTGCTACAACACAGAAGTTGCTTTTCATTATCCTTTTCTTCACTGCACAAGAAAACGACTGTCATGGTGGGGTTTTATATTTATTCATAATGTTATTTATCTCTGAAACACTCAAACCAGTGCTCAGAAGAGTTAGTTTGAAAATTATATCAAGTTATACCATGCAACAGCATAATGAGTGTGAATGAGATTCAACGGTAAAGGATAAAGACAGATTGTTGGTTTTCTTGAGGGTTCTTTTAWGTTTTTTTTCAATTTCAACTCATTCTTTTGAAACAGTGAACAAAAAAGAAACAGTAGACAGCCTTGCTTTTACAGAACTTACAACACAACTGATTAGAATTTTATACTGACTATAAAAAAGACAATGCAACGTATTGTGTAACTTAGGAACATCCTACATGCAGTTTGAACACAAAATATTCGTACAACATTTATGTTTTGATTACACTCTAAGTGCTGACAAGGTACTGCATTTATGAATAATGCAAAGGAACTGAAAGAAACGGCTTTTTATATTCCATTCTGAGCCTCTGTTTTTCAGGCAAAATGACTTAACAGGGTAAAACACACRTCATTGATGGAATATGATTAGAAATATATTGTGTTCTTGACAGTTARCAATTATTCCTGTGTGCATTACTGATGCAGTCATTCCAGCTGTAAAAGTTAAGTGCCATGAATCTTAAAAAAAAATAAACTATAGTCATTTCAGTAATACCTTGTACTTCCAGCTCTATCTGAATAATTTTTTGCCATTGAAACAAATAATCAGGGAAAGTAACGTATAAATATTTGGTATTCCATTGATCAATTTAGTAAGCATTTAGGAAAAAAAATGCAATCACACTAGAAATACATTCAGAAGCACGGTATCCCATACTCAATTAAATCAAATAGAATAAAACAAAGAAACAAACAAAAATTCCCTTTAGAACCCATGTACCGTGATCATGCCTAGTGAAGCTTTAAGTTTGGAAAATTTGTTGTATTTTTAATTTAAATGCATTGCATGATTAGTTTTGATTTATGAAAAATGTAAAGTCTAGACTCTTTTAATTTCCCTTTGCTGAAAATATTTTTAATCATCTTTTTAATCAATATTAGGGAAAAAGTCAACATTGTCACAGCTGCAGGAGGTTCCCACAGAGCCTAGCTCCAGCATAAGCAAAATTCTCCAAATGATAAACATTTAATGTTGGGTTACACTAAACAATTAGTCTCCTTCAGAGAAAAAGTATCTAATATGTTAAAGGGTTATTTGTTTCAAGTTACTTAAAGAGTTACTTGAAGTTTTACATCCAAAAATGACACAATACTTCTCATTAGGATTTAATTAAAATGTTGATKAATTTAGTCACTTTAACTCTGCAGCACCTTCTGTTGTTGGATGGTCCTCAAGAACTTCTTTTCTTATAATATAATTAGGACAGAAGTCTAATCAGAGCTATATTCCATAGTCGGCAGAACACCAAGATGTGAATACTGTCTTAAGAATTGGTTATAGTTTGAAGAACTTCCATCAAAACAAAACAAAGAAACAAAACAAACAAACAAAAATACTCCAGCCCCCCAAAACAAAGCAAAACAAACCAAAAAAACAACCATGAAACACTGTGCCTTCCATGGGATGGGAAAGTAGTGCGCACAAGCTATACCAGCACACAAAGACTTCGATATGTTACTATGCAGCTACACATTCACCTGAGCAAAGGGGACATTTTTTTTTTTTACACTTAATCAGTCATTTAGACAATGTTGGGATGAAATTTACTCTGCAATTTACTCTGCTTTTGTCTTTAAAGGGACTCTAGATCTCCTTGTTCAGAAATAGATTTCTTCACTGTATAAGTCTAAAATTTGTCAGGATTCTGCTGAAAACCTCCTACCATAGAAGATATTCATTTAAGGGCTCTAAAACACAAAAGTGTGTTCATTGCTAGGTTACGAGGCTGGCACACCATGGTGAAGCGGTAACTTGCTCAGATCAAGCTGCTTCCTATTAGTTTTGGACTTYGCAGTGCTAGGTTAATGGTTGGACTGAATGATCTTAGAGGTCTCATCTCCCAGCTTAAATGATTCCATGATTTTGTTTCCAGATACTTTCAAAAARGTGCCTCCTTTGAAATACCCAGTGTAAGATGTTTAATTTCCCTTTCCTACATATTGTTTAAAATAGCTGTTTGAGGAGACAGAACAAGATATAGAAAGACAGAGGAGTATATTTTATACCTGTACTACTTTTGCAAAAGCACCTACTTTCATTTTGACTGCCAGTGACACAGAAACCTTTCTTAAAAGAAACCCCAAAACTGAATAGGTTGGAACCTTCTCGTGAGGAAACCAGAAGGGAGGATGGGATTGTCTGTGGTCACTCTGAAGAAAAATGCATTCTCTAAGAATTACATGGAGGATATGTTATTTATCAGTGGTGAATGATAGATAGAGCTCTTCTTCATCAAATTCATCGAGAATCACAGACTTTTTTATTCTCTGTAACCTCTTAAGTCTTTCTGCAAGAAGAACCATCTACCTTAGAAAGTTTTAAGTAGATTTTGATCTTCCTGATAAAGTAAGCACTTAGATGCCTAACCGTATTTTGTACCTTTTATTGACTTTGAGATATATTGCAGTAGTAAAGGTTTTAAAAATAAATTTTCAATCATTATTTGTTTCCTATGTCAAACAGGATATTAGACTTCATCAGAAAATCTTTGAGATTATGCTTCAGGATGGCAAGGAGACACCTGAAAACTATCTGCTGAGTTTCAATAAAATTTGCTTTCAAGCAAGAAGGCTTCTTCTAATCTTTTTATCTTTATGACATAAAATCATAAAATCTTCTACAAGATGAAGGGAAGAAAGGGACAAAGAACTTGATTTTCTTTTACCCGAAAAAAGTCAGCTCCCTGACAAAAGTAGAACTTTGATAAATGTTCAGTAAAARGTAAGGGTTTTTAAAACATGTGGTTTTATTTCATGGGTAATACTCTTTGAGATTATTCAAAATTGCTCTGCAACATCCCTTCTTATTTTATTAGTTTAGTTGAAGTCATATACTAGAGCTGGTTACTGATCTCCAGTCAGGAAGACTTTCCCTGACCTATAATCCTACCAAAGCATTCCAGTTTAAAATGTTTGGAAAGCTGTTTTCAAGACTCAGCAAGGCTTAATTTAATATCAGAATTTTCCACTTTTTTTAGTCTATCAAATATCCAGCAAGAATCTAATTTCATTTTCATGCAATTCATTTTGTATTTATATATTTCACTCAGAATGCACAGTCAGGAGAAAAGAGAGATGTAGCTGAAAAAGTGGGAGGTAAATAGATGATTAAATTCTTTTAGTTTTAGAAAAGATGTCAGTCCACAGTTTGCTTTACAGTCAAAGTTAGCATGTACTAGTTARAGCTCATGAAAACAGGACCTTTCTCTCACATATATTGCACACCAAAAAGTCAGAAACAGTGAGACCAGAGTCATCCTTCTCATGATTTTTACACTCTAAGTGCTGACAAAGTACTGCATTTAGGGACAACAACAACAACTATAATATATAATATATAATATATAATATTATATTCTATATTCTATATTCTATATTCTATATTCTATATTCTATATTCTATATTATATATTATATATTATATATTATATAATATATAATATAATGATCTATCTTTCTCATTTAATATCCAGCTGTTGTTCTAGAAGGCCAAGGATCTCTTTTAGCTTTTAGGTCCTGCTCTGTGTACGACACACTGGTGTGGAGGACACCTTGTGATGTCTCCAATGGCAGTAGGTGTCTGTATTTCAGCAGCTGAATTGGCCCCATGTACAAGAGCTAATTCTGATTGCAGACAGCTTAAAGCAGATGTCTATGTACAGATGTTTGCACGTAACCTAGAGCTCTAAGTTCCCATTTTGGCGCTTGAAAAGCGACCTCTAATCAATGAACCTTCTGTAATCCTGAAGAGCTATCAAGTTCACTCTAAAAAAACACATTTGTGTTTAGCAAGATTTCTCATTCAGTTATACTTCCTATATTGACATGATCTCCTGGGTTTTGGCATTTAGCTCCTATGCAGACATCTGTCTTTTAGGCTCCTTCAGTTAGTTATCAAGAATGTGCAACAGTTCACCAGCCAAACAGTGTGATCTATTTTATCTAATTTTAGCCATGAAAAAATAGTTTGCTTGTCTAGACTGGTAGCCTAGTTCTTTCTGTATTAACAGATATTCCAGTTTTCAAATAATCAATTATACCACTTGTCTTCAGGCAGGAATAATGCCTTCCTGGAATGAATACTTGTTGTTCAGTGCAAAAGAAACACCCATAATTAGGTTGAACTAATTAAGCCTTATTACGTTAAACTTCAGGAGATACAGGTGAGATAAGGCCAGTGATGTGTGTTTCTTTCGCTGCTACAGCTTCTTTATCAGTGCACTTTTATGCATCAGATGTGGATTCTATTTATTTTCCTTAAATTATGTGTCAGCTGAAGCTAAAAAAAAGTCAGATTCCTTTAATCTTTACTATCAGTGATCAGTTTTCTCCTGTTAGATATCATTATAATCAGCTTTAATTACCATATATTCAGACTTTTAAATGACTAATGGATTAGATATGAGCTGCTTCAAACTCTTACTCTACCAAAGAACTGAAACTTTACAAGAAGACTAATTTGCATGGTTAGATAGCATATGTATTTTGGCCATCAGTCGTTTCTCTCAGAAATACTACATTTGGAAATAAATGTCTTCGAGTAGAGACGTAATTCTCTTCTTTATATTGGAATCAATGGATCTAAAGCAGTATTGGAACAACACTATTGCAGAGAATGATAACACATCCCACTACTGAAAGATAGTATGACTTGCACAAAGAAAATTTAATCCACTAACATGTACTTTTACATAGCATTATAAGAAAGAAGGATAAGTACATTAAATTGCTGGGGAAAGAGACAAGAACAAAACCAACACCATTTAATTTTAGCCTCCCCAACTACGCAGCTCCTTCTGCAGTATTTCTTTGTTAGGTTTCATTGTTCCTGAAAGAGTGACTGTAAATTACACCATGTATTCATTTGAATACTCATATAAACTCTTGCAGTTCAGCCTAGATACTCAGCTTAGTAAAGAAGAGGGCAGAGTGGAGGGAAGGGACCTTAAAATTTTTTTTAGTAGAAAACAGACACTTCAGGAAAGACACTAGAACAGTGAAAACAGATAAATTTGTGCCACTTAGGTCATAATCTGCACATGGGATTGCAATAGAGATTCTCTGACCTTCTCTGTGGAAGTAGATTCTGTGTCAGATCATGAGAGCTGGTAGTAGCAGGGAGTTTCTTGTCTGAGTAGTGATAAAGTTGAATCTTTACCTGCTAAAAGATGAAAAAGGAATTCCATGATGTCTTTAGTTTTGAACTTTTCTGTTATAATGGTAGAACTTTTTCTTCCATATGAAGCTTATTGAGAAAATAAAATTTTATAGATAATAAATGATTTMTGTTGAATTTACAAGTGAATTTTTGAAAATTAATAAATTTTCTAAAAACCAAACCAATAGTTATTTACCTACAAGAAAAACTCCTTACCAGGACCATTTATTATAGAGTAATTACTAACCCATATATGATATACTTACTTTCACTGTCTAAAGTAAATTACTTAATATTTCAATAGCTCACATAAAACTGAATTCAGTTTTTGGATGCTTATGAAGGAAATGTAAATAGTTACCACAGCAGGCATAAAATAATGAGACAGAGATCATGCCAGTTAAATAATATAGAATTAATGACAAAGCAGTGACAAAAGCTGAGTTCAACTTCTGACAGTTTGTGTACGGGTATTTATGAATGGAACTAGGCAAAACAAAATTGTTGTCAGACTTGATCTCAGGTCATTGTTTTTTGATTTGAGAAGTGTCTGTATAAGGCAAAGGCTGCACAGTTAAAAATCTTGTGTTGTTTGAGAATGTTACTACTAGGTCTGATGAAAAGCCCAGTAGTCTTAGTCAAGTAAGATTAATGCAGCAGATACTTAAAGAAAGAAAATCATATGGCTAGAATAAATTCTTCGTGTTGTCCAAAACCTAGTAGACTAGAGACTTCTGGAGCCAAAACCTAAATTCAGTTTCATTTTGTTTAAGTCTTTTATGAACTCCTCCATGGTTTGTAGTTTCGGGTCTCCACAGCATTCTGGTATTCAGTTCCAGTTCTCGGTGGGTGACCTTGTCATAGAAGGATATGACTGAACTGAGTTGTAAGAGAAAGTGTAATTTTTTATCTTTGTTTTAAATGTACCACTTGAGAATTTAATCTCTTCTTCTTTGGGGAAAAGTATTAGATAATTTTATTACCAGCTTTTCAAACACTCCTTCTATTCTAGATGTCCTTMTAAGTAAAGTAAAGCCTCTTTAGACTCTCACTATACAGAAGTTATCATAGAGCTGACCTTCTTCTCTCACCATTTTTCTGATTTTCTCTTTGAAGAGGAGATGACCAGAACTGCACACAACTTAAGTTGTGGAGGTATCATGGATGCTTTGTACCATGATAATGAAGTTCAGAAAAACAGACACCTCTCTGGAAAAGATGTATTTTTACTGGCGAGATGAAAGTTAATGAGTCCCTCTTGATGAAGATCAAAGAATAGGMGCATGGAAAAACAGGCTAATAGAAAATGATCCTATTAATTAAGTAATCTTTCTCCAAATTTCTTTCTTCCATAAGATCTATAGGAAGCATGAGGAAAAAGTTTAAGAAAGCAAGTAGTTTTCTTTGCTTTTCTAAARTTTCCTCAAGCAATCACAGTTTAAAAATGTAAAGGAAATTGTAGTGGTAGACATTTTATTTCACTACAAAATTTTTGTATTTGCATAACAGAGTTTTATGTTCTTTTGTGATTCTAACGCAATCAGTCAGGATGGTTCTAACACTTTTTTTTAAAGTGGCACAATACTTTTAAGAGACTGCATTTCATGCCTTTCAGTTATAGCTTGTGTAGTCTAAGATAATTTTTCATCTTAGCTATGCAGAGTAATCCTGGTTCATTACATTTGTCCACATTTTCCAGGAGAACACTTGCTTTGGTCAGTCAGTATTATTTGAAGTTATATTAATTAAGTTTTAGGTAAATGAAATAACATTTGAATTTAAAATTATGTAAGACCTATTTTTACCAAAATTATCTATTGAGTAATAAATCAGCAGCACAGGTCACCTCTCTGATGAAATTAATCTGCAAAGCCACCTGTGTGACAGAGCTAATGGTATATTAGTGTGATTCATCATTAGTAATCATCAGCAGCTGATGATGCATTAGTATGTTGCAAGGAGGTGCTCTCCAGAAAGAATGAACTTCTATAATTAAATTATGTCACCAAAGTCAATTACAAGACCATAGTCTAACCCAGTCAACAGCAGGTAGGAACACAGGCACAAAATAAATTTTTCTAAAGCTTCCTTGTGGCAGCTTTGCAACTTTTTTAATCACATCTCATTACCCTTGTGGAAAATTATATTTGCTCAACTTCCTTCTCCAGTAGCATTTGACAACACACTATTAAGACCTCCAACACTTAGAAAGGGGAATATTTTTCACATAATGTAAAAAAAAAAATTAAAATGTTCTTGTCAATAACACTCCTACATATTTCTATGAAGGTGGCAAACTAGGCTTCCATAAGAAATCTTCACAGTATTACATAAATAAATAGATGCCTTCCTGCTTTGCCAGTTTTTATCTTTGTCATGGCAATGGTCAGCAAAAATTGGAGACGAGAAAGCTAAGACAGAAAAAGAATATTGGATGAGTAGACCACTTAGACCCACATAATCATTTTAGCTTTAAGATTGGGTCACAAAGTTCAGTTTGGAATGAGAACTATGACAACATAAAATTAGATTGTAATCCTCTGATGTAGCTTTCAGTCTTTCCACATGTCCAGTCTCTGGATATTTGAGAGAAGAGATCAGCACMTCCCTCTTCATTTCACTTTCTCAGGGAGCTGTAGAGAGTGATGTGGTCACCCCTCAGCCTCCTTTTCTCCAAACCTGAAAACCCCTAAGTCTTTAGCCACTCCTCATAGTACATTCCTGCCCACCCTTTCACCAGGTTTGGTGCCTTCTCATGGACACACCTTTCTTTCTTCTTAAATTACGGGGCCCAGAAATGCACACAGCACTCCAAGTGAGGCCACACCATGCTGAATACAAGGGTACAATCCTGTCTCCTGACTGCCTAGTGGTGCTGTGTTTGATATGCCTCAGGATGTGATTTGCTCTCTTAACTGCCAGAGAACATTGCTGGCTCATATTTAACCTGATGTCAACCAGCACCCTCAGATCCCTTTCTTGGGATGCTTCCTATCTGCACTTCTCCCTAGTCATATTTGTGCGCAGCATTATTCTATCCTAGGTGCAGAATCCAGCATTTTGTCTTAGATTTCATCCTACAAATGATTGCCCAGTGTTCCAGTCTATCTCTCTCCTTCTACAAGGCCTCCTGTCCATCACAAGCGTCAACAGCATCTCCCAGTTTGGCATCAGTAGTAAACTTGCTGGCAGTGCATTCTACCTGCATACAGATAATTGATAAAAGTATTGAACAGGACTGGAACTAGAACTGAGCCCTGGGAAACACCGCTGGTCTCCCACTAGATGCAGCCCTATTTGCTACGACTCTGAGCCCTGTCATTCACACAGTTCTTCACCCAATAGACCATGTACATCTCCACCTCAGAGTAGGACGCCTTGTTCAGAAGGTTTCTGTGAGAAACAGTAACAAAAGTCTTATTAGAATCCAGAAAAACTACATCCACTACCTTTCCTTCATCCACTAGACAGGTGACCTTTTATACAAGTATATGAAATTAGTTAAATAGAACACCACGAGCTGGACTTCGATGGTTCTGGGGGGTCCTTTTCAGCAGAGGATGTCCAGGGTATTCCATTACTTTCCCTTTGTGAACATGTGTTGARTGTGCATGTTGATTGCGTTGTTCTTTAAATGCCCTTCAATAGCACTTGAACTATCAGAGTACTTTGCATCTAGTCCCTGATGATTTTTGAAATTCTGTCCTTGCCTCGATCTCTTTTTCTTTTTCTTCCCATTTATCACACCTGAATTCCCATCATTCTAATGTTCATGTCAGCCTCATTTGGGGAACTYTGAGTCTGACAATATTCTCAAATGAAACATTCTCCCTATAAATTGAGTAGAACAATGACCAGAGCAATTTTTTTTTATAAAAAGCAAGTATAATTGATAGTTCTCCCAACTTTTAACAGACTACAGCTCCAGGATTTCAGAGCTTCAATTGCCCACATCATTAGCATAATATCCACCTCACTATGTCTAATAACCTTTAACGAACTTCAGATTTGTGAATGTGGCTAAGCTTTTCTGGAATCCCTTTATTTTTAATTTTTTATATCTTATGTGTTTGAACATTTTTAATTTTATGTATTTTATGCATTTATAACGTTGGCCTTCTCAGAATTTTTTGGTAATTAATCTGACAGTTTAAATACATGTTAGATGAAGAACTATTTTTTTTTCTTCATTTTCTGCTTGATGCTGTTTTAACATTCTCYTACCATCACATTGAAACTGGACAATATTGTAATCAGGAAGGGATGACTCAGAGCAGAAAGGTGACTGGTTCCTTTCCTCTTGATTAACAATTGATTTTGACAAAGTAAGACATGGGTTTTCCACCTTTACTTATGAAATTTCTGCTATTTTTTTTTAATTTATCTTTTAAGTAAAGAAATAACTAATAATGCTGTAGCGTTACAAAGGGGAAGTGCCTATCAATTTCACATACCTGTGGGAGTCAAATGATATTTGACAGTACAAAATCTAAATCACTTTCTGAAGTGTGGACAGTCTCCACAACTGTGAATTCRTTTGACTGAATGTGAATGCTTACATGATAAGTATGTGCATTTGAACTTGACATCTTCAGTTCTTTTTATGTTCAATTGAAAGAGAAGGATTAACTTTTAGAGAASAGTTGGTTACATTCTAGATTAGACATCCATATTTCATCAGATGACTCACATTCTTAAAATGTTAGTTTTCCAAAATTTTAGGGTTGCAGAGAAAGAGCACAAGCAAAAGTACTAAACTTTCTTGAAACCAACCCTTCTGTACCTGACAATGAAAGGTATCAGGTAGAAAATCTATGCTGATAACACTGATAAATTTTGTGACGGAAAGAGAAAAGCACAGTCAGGATCTTATGGACTGACACAGTATTTTTCCAAGTGCATGCACAGAGAAGATTCAAAAAGGTGAGTCTGGAGTAAAACACTCCTCAGATTCATCATCTGGTGACTAGCTACCCTGTGAAACACCCAAAAACAGCAAGAAGAGTGATTAAATAGTACTGTCGTTCAGATGGAAAACCCAACTACCAAAGATATTTTCATTCTGAATGAAGTTGGTTTGACCTAGATGGATCACAGCTGCCAGTACAGACTCAAGTCACAGTGAGATGACATTTATACAATCTGATAACTCTGAACAAGATATATTCCACTTCCTGCTGATGGAGATCCCTGCCTTTTGCTTTTCTGGCAAAATGAACATGATAATAAGGAGAAAATAAGTGGGACGCCCATTGAAGACGTAGGAGAGTACAAGTGTTTATGGGAGGGTAAAGATAGAAATGAGGGGAAAATTGTGTGAGCAAATGTACATGATGTACCTGAATGTACTAAATTTTTTYTACAGGGAAGTAGGTAAGTGTGCTCTGATACTTTCAGTAGAAATGTGGAGGAAAAAAAGGTGGACACACTAGCAAAAGATACAAACGGACTAAAAGTCCTTTGGTCTTCCCAGAGAGTCCTCTCCTAAGGTGATTCTGTACCTCTTTTTTTTGTGACAAGTGGCCTCCAGATGTCAGAAATTTATTAATTTCCTTCATGCACAAAGAGATCCAATATTTCCAGATTACATCAGACACATATGAAGACATACAGCCTATGTGGCCCTTTGGTTGAAASAGATGCAAGAATCCCTTCCATCCCTCCATCCATCCTGAGCTGTCAGGTATAAAGCCCTAAATTCTGGCATGGTCTTCAGCTTCCTGCTCAGCATTAATCTTCTCTAAAAATTCTCACAGAAGTATCTATTTTCCTCTGGTAAGATAGGAAGAGRTTTGCTTCTACATTGGCCTTTCCAGACTCTTTATGAGGTGTTTGTTCTGCTTTGATCATGAAAACACTTCTGGTGCATTACYTTGGCAGCATAAATCACTGTTTCAGCTCAAGGTAAAAGCACCTAATTTTTACAYAGTCTCAAAAAAAAGGTCAAGACATGCAATTTATAATATATGTATAAATCCAAAGGCAATACTTACAATACTCTGAAACAAAAGTATGGCCTCTACAGCCTTGTCCTGTCTTAGTGAATGAAATGAAGTGAAAAGAAGCCTGAAATTTCATTTATCTGGCCTTCTTTCCTCCAGGCTTTGTAACATATTCCGTCTTCAAAGGAATTTAGAAGGAACAAACCCCCAAAGGAACAGAGAAGGCACAAATTCTATGCACTCAGATTTAYGTAGCAAGTAATAATCGTTCATCCTCAGAGAGAATAATCCAAGTGAACCATAATTTGAAGTGCAGATAAAATTATCAAATGAAATTGGAAAATAAAATTCTTTAAAACATGGTGAGAATAAGTAAACTAAACTAAGCAACATAAACCAAACTATGGTTTAGGTTTTAACAAAATATAAATTGATAGGATTCAGGAAACTGAAATTACAATATCTCATCAACAAAGAGAAGGTATTATGAACCTAATCATTTATCTTTTTTTTTCAAGGGCTGACTGTGAGAGTTCAAACAAAAAAAAATTGGTATTGATATAAATGCTGGGACATTAAAGAAAATAGCATATTTTCTCATTTCTTTGAAATTATCTTCATTTCTAGTATGATATTCAGAGGGAAAATTTATTCTGCTGAGTCTTTTCSAATATAAACTCTAGTATCAATGCATAATAAATATGAAACAACATTCATTAGCTTTAAAACTGACAAAACTATACTTGTCATGTAAGATGAAAAGTGGGGGAGAAATGTCATGCATCAAAAGATTGATCTTGTGAAAAATTTTTTCATACACAATAGTCATATGTGAAAAAGTGGAGAAACTTCATATACATATTGTCACACTTTGTTAAGTACAGTTCATTCCTAAAGTGCTCTATATCAGTAAACAGAATAATTGTATCAGTAAGAGAAAAATGTAAATCTGAGGAAAAAATACATGTCCGTACTGTAAATTTTGCTTCAATGTTATGAACACTATATGTTCTTCTAGGAAATCAGTTCCATCTTAATAGCATAAATAATAACAAAAAATAAAATTACATGTGCCAGGATTCCTAAGGGACAATACTGACATTAGAAAATCTATGGCAGACAGAGCAACCTAAGGCAACAGAGCACTCTTTCATAACTCTAGATTATTTTATTCCTCTTAAATTAAGAGTATCTATGTCAGCAGACCTAGAAGAGCAGATTCTGTCTTATTCCACGAGGTCCTGAATAGGCACATTCTAAAACAGAGCACTCAAAACTGGAAATTGTTGGTGAGAATACATGTGGTTAAATCATGGTAGTATCTGTGGCAACTGAGGTTTGGCATCTAAAGCACCTCAACCAGCTGATTTCCACACATGAAGAGATAATAGTGGAAGAATTGAAAGGAAAGGCTGTACTGGGGCTTGCTCTGCTGTCTGAGACTTAAACAGCTTTGTGGGTGTCCAGCAATCCTGCTAGTGCTTTATTGAAAAGCTTGAGTGTGGGCACTAATCTTCAGGCTAGAAAGTCTGACTCTATATTTCKTGTATATGTTTTAGCCTCTGTGGCCTCTGCAATGCACAACAGTAGTCAAAGAGATATTGCTATTCTTGTCTAAATATTCTTAAACTGGAAACTGTCTTTCTATTGATTCAAAAGGGAAATTTAATCTCCTTAACTCCCTACCATAAATTTTGTCCATATTTTATTATTACATCAGTAGATCAGTTTCATAGTTACAGGGGATGTCTAATATGTAAACTGAAGACATGATACATCAGAAATCTGTGTTTAAATTTCAAGTTAAAGTGCATTCAAATTTATGATATGTTTACTTATAATCTTTGTTGAAAAGACATACTGTGCAATGTCAAGGAAAGTAAAGAATGCCCTATATATTTATGTTCTTTCTAAACACACACTGAAACACATTTTTTAGAGAAAAAAAATAGTCTTCCTCAGTATCAGCAGTCTACTTTCAATATCCCAAATTTTAGAAAACATTTAACATATTAATATACAAAAAAAGAATTGTCTCCTATAAAATATTTTAAGARCTCAAATTAATATTTTAAATATTAAATTATCATTAATAACTCAACAAAATGAGTAGAAGTGCAAGTTCCACAAGCAAGTTTAACTGGTATTCAGTTTTAATAGGTGATTTTTGTATTTAAGTGACTGTATAAATGTTAGAAAAAGTAGAAAAAAAAATTGCTAAGAGTAGTTATTGTCATATAAATCAGGCAATAGTAAGAATCTGGAAAAAAAGACTGTCCATCAGTATGAAATTATGGACGGGGATTCTAGGTCATCCAGTTTCAATTGCAGAGTAACTATGAAGCATTATCATTCCTTTTAATCCAGCTAGAGTGACATTTGAAGGTAGTTTCAACTTTTGGCTTCATCTCTCCTAAAAATTATGTGCCTGAACATCATTCAAAAGGTTGCAAATGTGCTTTTAAAATTTGTCTCTAATGCGTGCCAAAGTTACATAGGTCAGACATCCACTAAGTTAAATCTGCTGAGTACATTTGATTGCTAGAGAGCTCTACTAGTCAAAAGAAATTACACTATAGTTAAAATCACTGAGTTCTTTAAATGTTAGGCAGTTAACATTGACATCAACAGGCAAAGCTTTTTCCAGAAAACTGGAAGCCTAAGTAGAACTTCATCCRTGAGCAAACATCAAGACAATGAAAGAAATGAGAACAGTTGACTTCTTCCTGTTTCTTTTACAAGGAAATAGCTGGCCTAAATTCTAGTTCAGATACAACTCTTGAATTTGATAGATTTGGCCTCAACACCAAACTCCCACTTTTAAGTACTTAATATTTTGAATTYACAGCATTTTTCCAAACCTTTTGTGAAGACCAAATTTAGATAGTTTAGATAGTTTGCATTACCTCCTAAATTTAAGCAACAAMATTTCAACCCTTCTTATTTTAGAATCCACCATAGTGTTTCTGTATCTGTTCCATATCTCCAGGCCAACTAGTCAGTCATCAGTCATCTTCAATACCGTGTCTCATACCTGTCAAAAAGAGATGTAAGAAAGAAAGTTACTCTACATTGATTTTGAATTTTACCTCAAATTCACAGAAATAAGTAATTAACACAATTATTTCCAAACATTTCCACGGATAATGAATTACAATATTGATAATCATAACAAATAATTRATTGCAGTTAATTATCATAATTTATGTGAATTTATGTTCACAAGACCTCTGCTTACACTGGCCTTACCACTACTTTGACTGGTGCTTGTTTCTTAGAAATGTTGAGGTCAGCTCAAGTGGAAAACTTCCAAGAAAAAGCTGGATGGTACAAGAAATAGTACTAGTGATTTAGTAGGTAATATTTTTTCCTCAGATTCAACACTGAATCAGTGGCTCTGCTTTTAAGGGACACTCTGCAGTTATAAGGATGATATTTCAGATGAAAAATTAGTTCAAAGAATTTGACTTCACTATTTCTGGCCAAAGTACAATTGCATATATTTTTCTTGTCTTCCTCGCAAAGTCATCTCTTGGAGAGTTACATTTTATTGTGTATTTCTTTATATATCTCATTTCAATAAAGGTGGTGAGGAGGGGGTTTGGAGATTTTTTTTGCTTTTCACTCTATGGCTGAAACTATAGAGTACCCACTGGGCAGAGTTACTTTGCCCCTTGAAAGGGGTTTCATGTTCTATATCCTTTTCATTGATTACATTTTTCTAATATAATTTTTACTGCCATATGAGTATTGTAAAACACTGGCACAATGTTCTTAGGGACACTGCASTATCCCTTCATTGCAGGCTTTACAGAACAACCTGGAGAGACTCATATCAAAGACAACAGCAGTGCACCTGATCCTATTTCAATACAGAGCTGGATTGAATAGTAGATGGTTTCTTATGTCCCTTTAAGCCCTACCTTTGTCTTACTTTTACTCATCAGAGTTATTTGTAACTCATTAAGTGCCTTAATTAAAGTTGCCTTCATCCATGAAAAGAGTCAATAAAAGTAAAAATAAAATAAAATAAAATAAAATAAAATAAAATAAAATAAAATAAAATAAAATATCAAAGTGACTGGCCATCAAAGGTTTCAAAGGGTAAAAGCCCAAAATGAAACAAAGTGGAATTGCAGAGGCTTTCAAGCAATTCCATACAGGCATGTCACTGAGTTGATCTTTGACCCAGAAACACTGCTGGCTTACAGTACAATATAAACACATTGACCATCTACCTAGTCACATTTTCTTTTCTTCCTGAKCAATAATTGCACTTTCTCTCTGCAGTACTCCCTTAACATTTATCAAAACACCAGAGGAAATATRGAACACAGTATAACAGCATCAGCCCTCAGGAATAAGGTTGATGCTGACAACAGTACCCACATAAGCAACTTAAAATACAATACAGTTCAATACTAGATATTTAATTTGCAAATAAACAGAGTCAAATAGGCACTCAGAATGTGAGTATCCCTTCAAAAATGAATGAAAACAATGTAATATAACATGAATGGTTACATGTGCACAAAATATTCCCACCTTCTAATTTAATCTTAAGGTTGATAAATGTTTTGCCAAACTAAACAGTATCACTGACTTCTTACTTTAAAATGCAGAGGTTCATTAATTTGATAGTTTTTCTAAATTTATTTCATTATTCTGGTGAAAATGATTTGTCTWCAAAAAAAAAATCTGAACAAGAAAATATCTGGGGCAACATCAAAACTWGACATCAATCAAAATTGTTCTAATAAATAACATGGCAAGTGACCCGGTGTGGAAGAGTTCAGTTTTGTGGAAATGAGCTCAACTAACCTGTGGAATTATTTAGTGGAGTTTCTCTAATATTTCAACAGGCAGGACAAGAGATTAAAAAAGAACCATGGAGGGGAGAAAACCAGGTATGAATGTATGTATGCATGTAATATATTGTGGTGACTTGACCCTGTCTGGATAGCAGATTCCCACCAAAGCTACTCTCCTCCTCAGCTGAACAGGGGAGAAAATGATGAATGAAAGCTCGTGGGTCAAGCTAAGAGCAGGGAGAATTACCAATAACCATTGCAGGCAAAACAGTCTTGACCTAGGAAAAATAAGTGAATATATTACCAATCAAATCAGAGTAGAACAGTGAGAAATAAAATATCTTAAAATACCTTTCGTACTCCCATWAACAGTAAAAACTCTGTTTCAGCTGGACTTGCCTTTACTTTTTTTYGTCTTCAGAAGGATATTCTGCAGAAATACTTTACATTCAGAAAATGAACAGAGAAAATGAACACCTGAATTTTTTGAGGAAATTAGTAAGGTAGTAACACAAACTGACTTTAATAGCCAATAAAAATTAATTGATACAGTTTTATACACAGGAAAGTAATATTGCATGTATAGACTAAGTGATACTTTCTAAATTATCCTTCCTTTGTTTTTTTGTTTGTGTTTTTTTAAGAGTAGAACATAAAATACTGCTTATGATTAGAAATGAGAGAGAGATTAAATTAACTGAATGCATTCCCTATCTTAAATTATTCACTGAGATATAGGGATGTCAAGACTTCTAGGGACTGCCAACAAACATGGGTAGGATTAATCTGTCTTGGTTTCTAGTCACCCACTGGGCATGCATGCTTGAGCTAATCACTCCAGGGTTTTTCACTGTCTGTGGAGAACGATCAGTATCTGCAGAGGCCTGTCATCTCCCCTGAGGCATTGAAAAGAGGACAATGAGTCATCCTTAGCTTGTTTCAAYCTATTGTCTCAAAAAGGAAAGGTAGAGACCTGTAAGCTTTATATACCCTACCAAGGGCAGAAAAATGATAGAASAAGTTAAGGGGTAAGGAAAAAAATCCTATCTTAATAATAAAGATGGTTGAGATTTGGTGTTTTCTAGAACAGCATACATGGCCCCTGTCAGAAGGAAAGGGCTTGTTCATCATTTCATACCTGGTTACAGTTCTCCCTGGGCTATAATCTGTCAAATGCATTTGCAGACACTGTGACCCAAATAAAATATATCTGAAAATGTCACAATTTTATTTTTTAGGCAGAAATTCAAGTAAAATTGCACTCAATATATTCTTCCCTTTAATTGCTTTAAGCTTTCATTATATGCCAAATCCTTCAGGTCTTATTTTGTCCATATCCAGATATTTTCTTTTGAAGTCAAAAATTTGGCAAAATACGGAGAGCCTGAAGAGATGGAATAAATACTCCCAGATATTTTTAAAAATGAAGATGCCAATGGGATTTGTGCTCTCTCATCATTTCAAAGGGACCATCAGAGATGTAAAAGGCTTGGTTCTCCTAAAACATGAGGCTTTCTGCTGAAAGCCAAATGTCCTCTTTGTAAAAAACCCAGGAATGCAATCCTATTCCTATTTTCATRTCACAGTGGCCTTTTCATAAGTTATATTTGAATTCTTATGTTTCTAATTCAGGTTATTGCAGAGTGAGGTCTAGAATTCCTCTGAAYATCTTCACTACTAATGTGACCTTGAAAGAACTGTCATATATATCGCTGGATTTTACTTTCCATTTTATCCAAGTTACAATTTTTAATAGTCTGGCAACAATGGATGTTTATATTTCAGAGAAATGTCTACAACAGTAAGAGAGTTATAAGTTTCCATTTTATAAGTTTTAAGGAAAAATGGGAGAAAAAAAAAAGCTATKTAATTCACCATAGGATTTTCTCCAGAACCTCCAAGTCAAAAGAAAGATATTGAGTCACTTCAGTATATGCCTCTGGAAAAGAGAAGTTTGTCTTGATGGTTTACATGTACCTGGAATACTGCCTATTTGTCCTTGAGAAATGTTTGACTTTTTTTATTGAGCTTTCAGAAACATTAAATCTTATGGTGCTATAAGCTTTCTATCATTACTTTGACTGTGTAATTTATTCCATCTAATCAGTAAACCACAAATGTTCTTCACTTTTACATCCTTTTTTTGATCATGCTATAACACCTCAGCATTACTTTAAAAATAAAATTAAAAAAATTCATCTTCATCTCAGCCCTTGTTTCTAAACCCTCCCTCTCAAATGTTCTGCGCACTGCTTTCTTTGCCATCTGCTTTGCTTCTTCCCAATCTGAAATAAGTTCATCCATATTTTAGCCACTTCTGATGGCTAAAGCTTAGCTGTYGACTGCTCCCCAAGTTGCTGACAAACCTCACTCCCCTATTTTATATTTTTCTGATTGTGACAAAAGAAATTTCTCTGATCTAGAAGTGGCAATACAAAGRCAGGGATCCCGTAAGAATCACAAGAATAGTTTCACAGCCTTTGTTAACTTATGAATAAGTAATATAGCAGAGCTAGCTTAACTTTCACATTAAAAAAAATGTTGGTTTTTTGATGTTTGGGTTTTTTCTACATGGACTTCATCGGATTGGCTGATGAGGAAATTTATAATCCAAATCTTCTCTGCCTTTTCAGTTAATAAAACTCTAAAGGAAGATACTATTTTTTCTGGCTCACTCTGCCTTTGAAATTCATTAACGTCTTTGAAAAGTGAGTTTTCTTGTTTTTTCACACAACTATTTTGATCATGTTCTAGAAAGTAAAGTACACAAAGAAAGTACCAAGTCCTTTAAATRTGTCCACATATCTCAGATCATTTATTCAATTTACTTGCCTGTATCCTATCTCTTTACCAATCTGGATTCTTTGGCAGCAGGAGAAAAAAAAAWTTAACATATTATATATCAGCTTATTTAAATAACAATATTTAAATAATGAAATTGAAATCCAGATTTTAAAAGCTCTAAAACATTAAATATAATGCAGCAGGCTGTTGTCATTAGCCAATAAAAATTTGAGGGGCTCCCAATTAGCCAAAACCARAAGTGGTTACAGGTGATGTTTATTATTTCACTAATATCCCACTAAATTACTCAGAAAACTGTTGGGTAGTAAATGTATGACCAGTACATAAGGCACTGTAATTGTAATCTTAAGCTATTTTGAGAAAAGGAGGTAGGAGATTTATGGAACCCTGTTAGACATTTCTAATTGTCTTCAAGGTTGTTATAAAATGTGGAAAATAATTGAAAGAAAGCTATCTACTCAGGTCATCATCCCATTTTTAGTGATGTGGCGCAAGAGACAGAGTTCAGTAGTTAAGGTCTAACCCTTTCGAGAAGAATTTTAGAAAATAGTATCAGACATTGTTATTTCATTTACTTAAGCTAAATTTATTGTTTTCATTTAGACCACTTCAAGTAGTATAAGGAAATTCTCTGTTTAAATTATAATGGCATTTGTAATTTTCTTTGTGCAAGCTGTACCGTGTTGACATGGTATTTAAAAGCCACAAATATTTTGAATACTGCTAATTAAATCATCTGACAATCTGGATTAATTATTATTTATTTATTATGTATGCTCTGTAGAATGAATTAAATATAATAGCCAATAACACATCCCCTACTGCTTTATCTACACTGTGGTAATATGCACAGTGGTTCATCTACCTGTATGTCTGCTGCATTAAGACATAACAACATGTGCTTAGAACTAATTGAATGTTTAAAGCATTTAATTTATACATAGAATAAAATGAGGTAAAAGTGCTTTGTCTGCTATTGCCATTCAGCTGAAACAAGTTTTTTTTCTTTGTCATTATCTGTTAGCTTACAATGGCACAATAGTTCCATTTTTTGGCATGYTTTCCTTTTGAAAACTGTGTTTGAGTTATGTATATGCATATTTTCAATAAAATGAAAGGCAGTTCATGAACAATAGCATTGCATAGCAAAACYACAAGTTCTGTTGAATTCACAAGTAATCTCAATTCTGAGCATCTTTCAGGATTAGTCTTTGAAATCACATCATGCTGTCTCTTGTGCACTTACAATACAATAACTTGATGTAAAGTAAAACCTGCAACTCAGAAGCGTAAAAGTCCTTACAGTTTAAACTAGTCCTTGGATAACTCACTGAGATTATACTGATGTCATTTTCAAGAGTGCCTGATTTGATCCAAAGCTAGATTTATCTCTCAGATTCTGATTTTCCTGAAACACATAGACAGCAATAGGTAATTATTTTGGGGAAATAAAATTGTTTCCTTAGTGCAAATACGTGTACTTCCAGTAAATTACATTCAAGTTTAAATAATGTTACTTCAGTCTAGAAGGAAGCTGTTCAAGCATTAATTATTCATCTCAAGATGATCACAGGTATTTTAATGTAGGGACTTTTAAAAAGAGTAGAGTAAGACACAGAAAATTAAATCACCTCCTGGAAAACCACAAGGCCCTTTCAGCTGGACAAACACATGGGAGAGGTAAATCTGTGAGAACCTGACTGAAATGAATAGAAAAGACTGAACATCAAAAAAATTAGTGAGACTGAGGGCTTATCACCATAATTTAAATGTATGCAAGATACATGTATGTATCATATTTAAATATATGCAGGAAGAGTCCATTTGAATAAGAATTATGCATAGGACTCATTGAGTCAGAACTGGTGCTTAGTAGATTAAATGTGTTGGCATAACAAGGCAAGGTAATTAGAGAAAAATTGCTATCTGGACTTTTACAAATATAAGAAATTGCACTATAAAGATATGTAAGTATTAGATGACTGAAGCAAACTCTAAACTGGTTGAACGGTCCATGATTAAAGGCTATGGCAAGACAGAAGACTTGAGATAGAATCATCAAATTGTTTGGATTAGAAGAAGTCTGTGAAGATCACCTAGTGCACCCCTCCTGACATGGGCAGGACATCTTTTTTTACTAGACAAAGCCTCATCCAGCCTGACTTTGAACACTTTCAGGGATGGAGCATCAACAGGTTCTCTGGCCTCACTACTTTTCTAATGAAAAAAAATTCTTCCTTTATGTCCAATCTAAAGTTAACCTTTTCAGTTTATAACTGTTGCCCCTCATCCTATCACTAGAGAYCCTGGTAAAAATCTTTCAAAATCTGTTTTATAAGCCTCTTTTATACACTGAAAGCCCTTAAGGTGTCTCCTGTAATCCAGGCTGAGAAACCCCACTCAATTTCTCCAGCAAAGACTGGCAGTTGCTCAAGACAATGGTATACATCAAAGTTTAAKAAAGATGGACACAATTGCTCACCTKAGAGTTGATACAGTTTCTTAAGCCCATGTTAGGAAGACAACCATTTTTACATAGGAATATGTGTGAGGGAAACCAGTACCAGCAGTCACTAGTGCCAGCTTGTGGCAGATGACACASACTTTGTCTGGTGTATCAGGGAAAGAACATTGCTCTCACGCTAGGGAATCTGGCAATCTAGTGGTGAAGTCTAGGACAAAGTGACTGCCTTCTTCACTGAACTTTTAACTCTCAGAATAGATAAGGGGATGAGGTCCAAGCAAAGCCAGGCACCTGCTGTGGTGGGTTAMAATGTCAAAAACAGCCATTCGCTAGGTAGAAAGAAGGAAAGAAGAAACGATGACCTGCAAAATATTTTTTGCCAAACGTGCCCCAGATGAATAAATAAAGTTGTGTCCCAATTTAACTGCATGTTTGGCAGAACAGTGAACCAGTAGAAACTACAGTAATCTTTACTATCTTTCACTCAGCCTGATTTCAAAGGGATATTTTCTCCAAATATGAATAGAGTGTATTTTCACACTAATTTTCTTTCATCTTCTGTAGCATTTAGCACTTGTCCAGGATTTTAAAGCTCATATTATTTATAATTTATTCTGCTAGAAAATAACAGTCAATAAAACAGATACTTGRATTTTTTGGTAGCTGACTGACCATTTGAACATTTCTTTACAATCAGTAAAATGGGAAATAGAGCTCAGATTCACCAGCAATAACTGTGTTGAACAAATGCCAAAGAAGGAATGAGTTTGCAGAATAAATGGGGAAGGGAAGAAGAAGGGAAAGGGGAAGGGGAACTACAATAATTCATATAAACTTTCTTTCCTGTGCATCAAATTCAAACAAAATCAGTGTGTAACTGGTATTACAGAATACTATTTTTTCTCTCTGTATTTACTTTCTCCTTATGCAAAGTCAAATAAAACTTTTCAAAACAATAAAGAAATTTCAGTTATATTTGCAATAGTGTGTTGACTAGATACTCGACCCTGAGTGGACAGTTTTATTAATCACAGTAGCAAGGAACAATACCACTGAGCTATTTAAAATTTAATACATTTTGCTTAAATTTATATACATTTGATTGATAGAAACTCAAAAAATCATGGCAGGAGTTACTGATGAAATCTCAAACAGGCTTTATTATCACAGGCTCTTTTAGGTCTTCTTGCATGCAAGGTAAGAAGATTAATGCAGTGAATACAGGAAATGTTTGAAAGCTGTTGATTACAAATTCTGCCCTAAAGTATATACTAGAGGGGTTGACAGAAACCACGTATTCTGCTGAGATTCTGGCAGAACTGTTGCTGTTACTCTCCTGTTCTGATCACAGTTCCACTCATCACTATTTGCACTGCTCCATGACATAATTATAATTAAGGAAGGTTCAATTCCAATGGGTTGGTTTGATTATACAGTTTGGAGACCAAGCTTCAGGTGCAAAGATTTCAACTTGAACTACATGTGAGCTTTGGAAAGTGAGGCACAAAGCAAGCATCACCTTGAACTGTGATCACTCAGAAAATGGGCAGAAAGGGTTAAACCCCTTCATCACTTGCTTACTCAGACTCCCCTTCAGTACCTTCTGAACAATAATATCAAGACAGCTTCTCCTCCTTCTCAAGGCAGGAAACACCTCTTTCCTATTTTTACACAACATATGGAAGGGCACCTATGCCTCAGAGATGCTATCTCAATATGAGTAATGAATGGTAAGAAAGGCAATGAAACTGGGGCAGCATACTCAAGCATGAAGGAAACTAAGAATTATGTGTTATATCTAACATCATGTCCTTCCTCTAACTAAATTACTCCAAAAGATGATTCAGCATATGGCTCACAGAATATGCACAGAATGACCTAAAAGCCACTGAAATACTGGGGCAAATAACAGYGTATAGTATATTTCATCCATTAGGATCAGTATTGAAGAGTTTTAAGCAACCTATTTTCAGTAGGTATTACCCCTGTTTTGAATAGATCCATTTGTGTAATGTTTTTTTTCCATCTATAGGTTAAATACAGATGCACCAACAGACTTCAACATAAAAGAACTTTGACACACTGATTTACCTGAAGTGAGGCTTCATTAAATACATGAAAAAAAATAAAAAAMCAAAATAAAATATATTAAGCTGACTAAAACACACACACACACAAAAKAAAATTAGCTTTTCTATTCAAACTCCATAAGTGACAGTTTTTTCTCCACTAAATCTTAGAGAAAGAAAGAATTTAAAAGTACTCAATTCATACCTTCATATCCATCCTCTGAAGTCAATTCACATGGTTAATTACCCTCTTCTAGTTTTCATTTCTACTAGAAATGTTACTTCAAATATTGTTTGGAGGTGGTTTTCAATGAGGGGAGACTTCTGAATTTTGTCCATCGAGTTGAAATTTTATAGAGGTTTTAGTTATGTCAAAGGATTTAGGTATTTGCACAGTGCAGTAGGAATACATGCTATTTATCTTTAGTGCCTTTTTATTTTATAATATATAGAAGAATGTAACTCAATTCATATCCAAAAGTTGATAAAGTGAGAAAGGTTTGGAAGATATGTAGAAAACAAGTAACTATTATACGAAGATAAACAGCTAACTCATAATGAGCTGTGAAAATTAAAAAGCTTTGAGAAAGATTATTCCAAGGAACCAATCCATGATCCAATGATGATTTTAAAATGCCATTTTGGCCCCTTTTAACAGTTTTTTTCCCATTGGATATAATAAACTCACAGCTTCCCTCCCTCACGCRCATTAAAAAAGAAACTAAAAACTTGGAATAGTTCCCCCAAAAAGTCATAAAAACATCCTTCCTGTTTCAATGTGAAAACAGTTAATTATGTATTTAGTATTTAAAAACTCTTTTACATCATTTGAATTCCTTCAACCATGTAACTTTCAGTGCAATTAGCTAAAAGATTTATGTAATATTGCATATAGAAGCTTTCTTCAGCTAATTACATTCCTAATAKCACTTGGGTGAGGAGCAGAGGAAAGAAAAGAAGGTGAGGAAAAGGAAAGTTTTCCCCACAGTAGACCTGACTTTACTGGGAAAAAGTTTCAAAGCTGTTTTTAAATCTGTATTTACAGAAGTAGGTTTCTCTTGAGTTCCCAGATCTTTATGTTGAAATGGGTTGTTAGGTTGTGCCTGAATATCATTATTCTGGAATAGCATTAGCAAATTCTTTTCCCTGCAATCCCAGACTAAACAACTTCCTTATATCAAAATGATCCTTTTCAGTGGAAATTGTGGATATTTTTACATACATTTTTAGCAGTTAGATYGTATCTTGGTGTATTTAGCCGTGATGTAAATCTAGCCTACCTCTCAAAGGACAGTGTTATACTGAATAAAAAATTGCATAGACTCTATTTTCCCATACACAGTTTTAAAAATAATGGTAAAGAAAATTATACAGAACTGTGCTGCTCAGGCAGACTTCTAATGAATCCAGGTGACTGATAGGATTTTTTATAAACAAACAGCCACACAGAAGCCATAAAATGGAAAGGAGGATTCATGGAATAGCATTATGCTAATCCCAAGAAACTAATTCTAGTGATGTACTACAACAGCCGCTGTGTACGTTCCATTCACCCAAAACAAGAAAATATACTGCAGAGACCACTCAAAAGTTTAGTGCTAYCTTGCTGTGCTTTACTGCAAATCAGTGTAATATCAGTTTCTAGTGCCAATATTAGGATTTTGTGGGGAGTTGTGAAGGTTTGCTAGGGTTGTGGTTTAACTCCAACCRGAAACACAGCTCCACGCAGCTATTCACTCATTTCTCCGTGGTGGGATGGGGGAAAGAACCAGAAGGGTAAAAGTTAGAAAACTTGGGGGTTGAGATAAAGACAGTTTAATTGGGAAAACAAAAGAAGCACATGCAAGCAAAGCAAAACAAGGAATTTATTCACCACTCCCCTGGAAAGACAGGTGTTCAGTCATSTCCAGGAAAACAGGGCTTCATCATGTGTAGTAATGACTTGGGAATAAAAAGTGCCATCACTCCRCTTCCTACCTTCCTCTTCCTCCCCCAGCTTTATATGCTGAGCATGACACCATGCATATCCCTTTGGTCAGTTGGGATCTGTCTGTCTGTCTCTCCTGGCTGTGTCTCCTGTCAGCTTCTTGTGCATCCCAGTCTACTTTCTGGTTGTGTAGAATAAGGAGCAGAAAGAAAAGGCATTGGCTCTGTCTAAGTACTGCTCAGCAATACCTAAAACATCCCTCTGTTTTCAGCACAAATCCAAAACAGAGTTCCATATCAGGTACTCTGAAGAAAATTAATTCTAACCCAGCCAAAACCAGTGCATCCAGTTTGCAGAAGAGCTGGACAACCAGTTTTCTTAATTCATAGGGGGTAATATGGCACATTTCTTTCTTCATCTAAAATTTCTAATCCTAGTGGAACTTTTTTACAGCAGTATAATACAACCAATCCATTATTGCATTTTCTTTGTGAGCACAATGCCCTTCACTCTCCTTTATTTGTCTTTCTCAGAATATTACTTTTCTTCTCACTTCCTTTCCATTTACCAGACATCACTGAAAACTTTTGAGCTTTCAAAGATGGCCACATTCTAATTTCAACTTATCAAGAAAGGAATAAACACAGTCTTTGCAAAAAACTTCAGAATATATGTAATTTTTGTAAATCTCCATTATGTATGCAATTTKATTAGAATGCACATGCTGGTCTTAAACATATCTATAATGCTGCAACAGTTATGTGGGGTTTAGTGTTATAGTGTAATAACATATGTTTTTAAATTGGTTAGACATTTTAACTATCACTCTCTGCTCTTCTCTAACAGCACTTGTTGTGGAGATGTGTGATTGACACAACCAGTAGTGACACCTGACAGCAGAGAATGTGGGCCTGGAGGAGTGGGGGAACAAACAACAGCTACTTGTCAAAATTACATGATCAAAGTAGCCAGAGATTTCAGTGACTTCTGTTAAAAGAAAATAAACAGAAAAGAAAAATATGCACAGACACATAGAGGTCTGCAGTTAGAATTTGCATATGCAAAATGTAACAGAGGAAAAAAATTGTTTTTAATGTCTTGTTTCTCTACAGTCCTACGTGGTAGAAAAAAATCCTTATGAGGAATAAACTATCTATGTAGTTTATGCAATTATGAAATTGAACATCTTAATTATTAATGAGCCTTTGTTCCTCCACATCTGTGAAACATCTGTCTCCTTTTATGTTATCAGTGACTAAGACAAAGAAACAAGCAAATTCTTCAGATAAAATTATTTGGTCAATATCATATGAAACACCATTAAGGTGTTTTGGGTTTTATTAATAGTAATAAAACACTATGTTTGTAAAATGGATTAAAAAACAAAACCRTGACATAATTTTTAAGGCTTGACAACCTGTCAGATTAGAATGTACAGAAACTATGAGGACTACTTAAAGGATATAATTACAGAAACAAGTTACGAGTATAGTCCGAGGGATTACTCCCCAGCCATGGCCATGTAACAAATAATGCTAATTACATATTTATAGTTTTTAATAATTAAAATGGACTTCTAGCATCAACTGACCTTGCATGCAATATGGTTTACAGAGATTCTTATTCTCTCTGTTACACTGTATTTTCTTACATTCAACTGCAAGTCTTCAAGGATGAAGAGGATGCACCCAAAGATACTACTATAATTAATTGCAGTATGAATTCAGCTTACAAGTAGCGGCCCTTGATCTGCTTGCATATTCTATGGAAATCTTTAATAAATTAAATCCTTTATTTAGGAGACTTTAAAAGGTGTATTAGATTATTTCCTGACCTCTCTTTAATAGGATGAATAAGGTACAGAGTCTATGACAAAGATGCTATTTATAGAGGTTATTTATAGGAGCATGTAGGGACAGGACAGGGGAAAATGGGAAACTGAAAGAGGGCAGGTTTAGATTAGAGATGAGGAAGATGCTCTGTACTGTGAAGGTGGTGAGACACTGGAACAGGCCGACCAGAAAAGCTGTGGATGCCCCATCCCTGGAAGTGTTCAAGGCCATGCTGGATGGAGCTTTGAATAAGTCTGGTCTGGCAAAAGGTGTCTCTGCCCATGACTGAGAGGTTGGAACTGGATAATCTTTAAGGTCCCTTCAATCCCAAGCCTTCTATGATTCACTGATTCTCGAATCTCTCAGTAAGACACATTTTCAGTTTCTGAAATACCCTGAAACCTCCTCTGCAGAGTAGGAGGGCTTAACTTATGTCTACTATTTTCAATGCTTGTACATGAAGTGGCAGTCTGCATACTTTTATATCTCAGATAAACAAGCTCTCTAAAGATCCAGTTCACCTGATCATTTTAAGACTTATGTTTTGCTATAAATGTTTCTAATAGAAATCTGCTTAAATTTATTTGAAGTTAGTAAAATCAGTCTTGAAATGCATATATCTTGGTTCAGACAGCATGGATAACTAACAACTTGTTAAAAATTCTTGACTGGGTTTTATCCATATAAACAGCAAAACCGTTATTGCCATGACTCTGCATTCTTAGCAAATTGTAAGGACTTCAAGAGCATAGTTGCCTGTCTCAAACACTGTCAAGGCCRCAGAAGAAAATGCTCTTGCTAATTCCAGGCCTGGTGGAAGTGAGGATGAAAAACCTACTCCAAAATTCTCTTTGCATTTAAATACCACAAAAGCACTGAACTACTCACACTTTTCAAGGTTATTCAGAAACACACAACTTGAGGCAACTGAGTTTTTCAGTGTATTTTTGGGTTATTTTGTGTCTAGATTTCACTTTTTTTCCTTTGGTTTTGCATTTGGGTTTTATATTTGGTTGGTTGGTTTTTTGTTTGGTTTTGGTTTGGTTTCAGGTTTTGTTTTGTTTTTTTTTGCTTCTTTGTTTTCTTCTTCTTTTCTTTTTTTTACACCTTAAAGGATACATCCATCCACTTCCCAAAAGAATTTGAACAGTAATATTTTTAAGAACAGTAATAGCCCAAAACTATTCATGACCTTGCTTTAAACTCATATAATGCTTACAAGAAAGCAATTACGTGTCAAGCAAACTATTTCAAATTGCACAAAGTATGGATAGTCAAAATGGCTTAATAATTTCTAGTTTCTAATTTCTTGTATTAAGCTTAACTCTATTGGCAAAATATTCATATCAAAACACTTATGCTAATGAAAAAATTAGTTCCAAGCCTTTAATTTTATAGCATAATTGCTAAATGACAAAAAAATGTGGAATTCACATATAAGTCAGTTAAAGCATGAAGGACTCAATGTTCTTAAATTAGAGGATGATAGCAATAATACCTTTCATTTTTATGGCATCTTTCGTCTTGGAATATCAAGAGGTGTTATAAATATTACTGATTCCTTCAGAATATTACTGATTCTTTCATGTAGTAAACTTGCAGATAAGAAGTCACTATATTGACATTAATGGTAGCAAAAAATGAAGGCAAATCCAATAAGTAAATGAGGCTCCTCCACTTTTGTTAGAGTAGTTCTTACATCAGAAGCTTGAGCTTGCAGAAAGTTCTCTAAAGTGTTATTGATGTGACTAGGACCATAGCCACATGTAACACTGAGAATAGACTTTAATTGCAGGTTTAATTCTCAACAGTCATACACAGAATGATTGCTTTATACACAGGAAAGAAATAAGGTACAAATATGAGGCTAGTTAAACATTCGTTCCCAGGAAATTGGTAAAGTTAGTTGACTACAAAATACATCTATGATCTATTGGAGATATTTAAATCTGAATAGATTCCACTTAAAAGATGACATAACTATACACTTGTACTGGGTTTGCCATGCATTATTAATATTTTTCATCCTTTTCCATTTGCAAGTACACTGTTAGCAACTTTCACAGATGTACATGCAGTAGAACAATATCAAATCCACTTGCAGCTCTTAAACGACATCACTGATCCTTTTGGAAGGAACAAAAGGGTAATTTGTATAAAGGGTAATATCTCCCTCGATGCTGTTTTATGACATGTCATGACCTAACTGAAAACCATAATTATCTTTATGGAATAACTGTAATCTTTTGATTAATAGGCTTTCATGAGTCGAAACTGGCTGAAGTTTGGACTCACATTTAGATCTCTTTCAGAAAAATAAATCACTGATAATTCTACTGAGTCCAAAGGATCAAAATTAGTTTAAATTCAGTATACTAGATATCAGAATAGAAATAATCTTTCTTGAAATTTCTAAACTATCTTCTTCCATTGTTTTTGAGAAGGAAGAAAAATCTTGCAAGAAAAGAAGTCATCTATTATCACCTGACTACAGAAACATCTTGAGCTTGCAAATAAAAGCATATATCTACAGATGTAAAGAATGGGTTATCAACAGACGTAAAGAATGGGTTACATACTGTTTCTTTGATTAGTGAAGCCATATAGCAAGAAGGCTTCTGGTTTTCTTTCGGTTTGTTTTTTTTTCTGGAAAAGGTCATTAATAAATGCAGTCAGTGTATTCTGTACTTCACCTCTTGGCACACAACCGCACTAGCTGAAGTGAAAAAAAGTCTAAGGATTCTAGAAATCTTAAATTACTGTAATTCCACACTCTTCTCATTCTCCTAGAAGTGGGAACCTAATCAAAGCTCTAATGACAAGTTCCAAATACGGTAATAAAAGTTTGAGTCATAGTGGAGATGTGTTGCCTTCAAACAAAAAATTTCAAATTCATTCTGCACAGCTTACCTCCTGGAAATCCCCTGCCGTATTCAGGGAAATATGCAAAGCCAGCTGTTAAGGATTGGTATAGGCATCTATTAATTATATTCTTTCTTTTGTGGTTGCACTTGGAATTATTCTAGTAGCCTGTGAAATTCTTATATGCACTTCTGTGTTCACAAAATGCAAACAGCACACCTGAACAGCAATGAACATAGTTTCTTATACTTACAATAAAACAATACTTTTAATAAAACACAAATAGTAATACATTGCATCACTTTTTGCCAATTTGTCATTTCAGATTGAAGAAATTGTGCATGGAATCAAGTCCTGGAACATTAAAGGATGATCTTCTTGCAAAAGACATCCTTTTCTGTACTTYTTCTCAGCTAGGTGTTAATCCTTTTTCAGCATTTTTTGGATCTGAGTTAATGTCTAAAAGTTCAATGGCACATAAGCCTCCTTCCTAACTTGCTACAATTGTGTCTTCTGATCTTAGAAGTAGTGGTGCTTTATCTAGTTAAAACATATGCCAAGGTATTAGTAATATGCACCTACAACTGACCCATGCAACTACACACACACATACCCACACAAATTTCTCCCCAGAAAAAAATATTCAAAGTCCCTAGTGCTTTTATTTTGGCATGTGATACATGCAAGGGTGACCTCAAACTACTCTTTTGCTTCAGCAGACTGTATCTTGTTTTCAAGGAAATATCATGCTTTCTTTTCTGCTTCATAGTAAAGTCTAGATATTTTTGTGATTCAGTTTCCAAACATGCAGGAGTTAGAAGAAAATTCACATGTTATGACTTGCTTTATTTAAAATCATAGTATAAATTATACCAGACTCAATTAAAGTGAAGAGTCTTTAACATGTTCGTTAATATTGTTTTCATTCTGCTTTTATTGGTATTGCCTTTTCTTACTTTTTCTAAATTGACTGAGGGTGCTGAAAAATTACAAACCACAGAGAAAYAGTGAAATAGTAAAATATAGACAATTCTCATAAAATAACTTCTTCGTTTTTATGTCTACTTTAGTCTGGTGACATCTATTTCCTAATTAGATGTATAATTCTGAGAACTGAATGCAAGGGACAAATATTCATACTTTAAGGTCCAAATTTTATATTCCTTAATGCAGGCTTAAAACTTGCTTTCATGAACATCCTGCCAATAAGCTTATTCAAAGAAATATTTACAGACATCTAGCACAAAGGGGATGCAAACTCAGCTTAAGCATACTTCCATCTCTTATTTAAGCAAGTACATAAAGACAGTTTTCGAGGTATTAAGAAAGCTGTACAAGTCATTGACCTATATAATTCACAGAATGGTACCAGAGCAGACTTCTGTCAGTGGCAGATAGACTTGTTAAACAGTCCATCACATCCTCAGCGAGTATATCAGTCTCAGTGTACAGTAGGAGTCTCTGACAACAACAACCCTGTCATGCTAATTGCTAGACCAAATTTTATGTTAGCTTTATGTGGAGATAAATTATTCAGAGCAAATAACTTGGATCACCATGAGCTGGCAGTTTAGAGCGCTTTAGGGAAGATATTTACTGAAATTAATTTATGCTTTTAGAATATGAATGGTCAATCAAAAAAAAATGTGCACAATATAAGCTGTCTTAAAATATTCATTTTTATTTTTGGATAAAGCTTATGCATCAATTTTCATTTTATGTTTGTGTATAAGGAAGGAGTCATGCAGAATCTACTTTTAATAAAGTCCCTCAAGAAATATAATTTAAAAAGACAATGTTGATATTTCATTTAGGCAATTTTCTCCTTATCTTTTTACACCATGTAGGTAGCTTAACAGTTAGACTGCCGTAGGATATTTTCAATATGGCTGGGACTCTGATATGTCAATATATAAAATCTAAATAATTAATTGATTCTAGAAAGCAGACACTAGTTTCTTCTAGACAAGTTTAAGCACTTGAATGAGAGAATATAATTAAGTTATCGATAATACAGACCAAGCAGACCAGCTGTAATAAGTTGCAACCCAAATATTCTCATTTTAAAAAAATACTCTCTATTATTCATATTTGTAGTGATAAACTAAGGAAGTTTAAAAAATATATTAAAAGAGATCTTCACACAGTATGATTTTTATATAAAGCTCAGTTAGATTTTCTGTAGTTCACATTATCCATTGCGTCACTTGGAGCAGTTAGCTTTCACATTCTAAGCAAGGTTTCACCACACTGTATTCTGCCTCAGAAGACAGCTCCCACAGTTCACCTCAACAATCAAAATTCAAGCACTCCCTCTGACTTGTAACATCCCCTCCTCAGAACATYTGATATTTGGAACAAAGAGATAAAGACTTCTGGGAAGTAAGCACAGTRTGATCACTCTGCCATTAAGAACACAAAAGATGGACGTTGTTAATCTGGATATCATATCTGAGGGCTTCCTGTTGGAAACACTCTACAAATCTTGGTTGTGTTCTCCTTTAGAACATTATCTTCCCRTAGATGGATTCTTGATACTGAAGGATGTCACTTTACCTTCTATTTCCCTCACCATAAAGATTTAATTCATCTTCTGTTGCACTCTTTTTAAGTTGCACATTTTTTGGCTCCAGCTTTTGTCTCTGAGAGAGCCTTAGTAAGTGAACTGTAGAATTTTATATAATTTTACTGTAAGAAAGAAATATAACACAGCTTCCTCAAAAGATTTAAGGAACACTCTTTTTCTTTTTCCATCCACTTCTCCTTGATGTACCTGACTAATATTTCAATTGTATACCTTAATTAGTATATTCTTGGTTTCAGCCTGCTTGGCTCTGAAACAACTTTCTAAATGTATATTGTTAGGAACATGAATATAATTTTGAAGAAACAGTTAATGTACAGACATTAACTGCATTAATTATTTTTCTTTTTTTATTAAATTTATAGTTGACATTATTCTGCAACTGCCATCTGATGTCTTCAAATGTTGTAAGCAGAATGGGATCCAGAAAAAACCCTTCCTAATTCGGTAGGTACTTGGCAAACAGGTAGAGACATAAAATGTGCTACATGCCCAGTTGTGCACCTGGTTATGACTAGAATTTCCAAGGATCTCTTCTGCTTGTGACTACTTCACACAAAGTAGTTTGATGTCTGTGTCTTGACAAGTGTTTAAGCCAGTTTTTTGACCACAGCTAACGCATGCTATAAGAGCAAATTACGCTCAGAAAACCAGTCACATACATTTTTCTTTAAAGTCTCTGGTGGGATAACACCTGATATTATATAGAGGCAGTAACAACTATGTAGTTAATTTTTGTGCTCAATTTTGCATAACTGATTAGTGATTAGAGCTTATGTTCAAGGTGGAAAAACCCTAGGTTTTGTGTCCTCTTAAGTCTCTAAATACTTCCCCTGGATTAAAATCTTATTTTTTCCTTTCCCAAGAGAAGAATTTAATCACCTGTCTGGGAAAGAAGGAATGTATGTCCTCCACATTTGATAAATCTGTAGAATCCTTCAGACAGATATGAAATCTTTCAGAATCATATAGAAGGCTGAAGAAGGATCACAGCCTAGTAGCCATATAACTGAACTTCTAATTTGGGAACAAGAAWGTCATAAAATCTGGCTTCTGCTTGTGTCTTTCCTATTTCTTAATATACAAATAAAGTACAAATAGAAAGTCATTCTCTTTGATGAATGGTCCTATCACCATGTTAAGAGTCTAGAAACTTCTTATCTCTCTCATCCCATAAATCTTCAATTCTTAGCTGTAGTGTCAAAGCTCTGTCAGAAGAGCTGAGGAGAAGTCTCCTTGTTTCCACTGGTTAAGTCACTCTCCTGGGAAATACAGGTTTGAACCGCCTCAGGCTGAGGAAGCCACAGAAATGAGATCTGTTACATCTTGAATGTGTGCTCTAGGCTATCATGTGAAAGGTGGACAAGTTTAACACTTCCAGACACACTTAAAAGGAGACACAGGGGGAAAAAAATCTAGTTTTCCAAAGAAACACTGCCAGCCTAAAAGGAGAAAATTTCACCCTGTTAATTGCCATCTTAAATAATAAGTGAATTTTGGGCAGTGAAGCAAATGCCTGAGTTCCTTCTGCTGCTTTCTATAAGGTAATTTATGTTTCCCTGCTTACTGTGTTGGATAATGGAAATAATGTTTCCTAGTGTTGAATTTTTTCCCTTAAATGTACATGGAAGTTTAACAGTTGATGAGAAATCATAAATTTTATTTTGGGAGATATATGGTTGCATACCAATATGGCCTGCTGTCATTTCCCTAGCCTGACTCTGAGACTAGTTCTAACTTCCACGTGAATTTTCTCATGAAGCTGAAGAATTCATAATGTAGCTCTAGGTCCACACTCAGAACTGATCCACAAGAATAGCTAACTAGTGCCTCTATATAGAAATAGTTAATTGATTGCTATACAAACAAAAATTATAACAAATATAGCATTTATAAAAAATATACAATACATAGTAGTTAGAAATGCCCTATCTCTGGCATTCCCATTGTTTTAAATCAGATTTCTAGTATTCTATGAAGAATCCTGGGTTGGTGGCAAAATGCTGCATAATGGCTCAGTGGGCTTCAAAAAGATTTGGAAATAAAGTAGCAGTCTAATTATTTGTTCCAATGTTTTCATAGAATCACAGAATCATAGAATGTTAAGGCTTGGAAGGGACTTCCAAAGATCACCTAATCTCAACCCCCCTGCCATGGGCAGGGACATCTCCCACGAGAGCAGGGTGCTCAATACCCCATTCAAGCTGCCCCTGAGCACTGGCAGAGTTGGGACATYCACTGCCTCCCTGAGCAATTTGTTCCAGTGACTCACCACTTTCACATGAAAGAACTCCTTCCTCATGTCTAACCTAATTTTCCCCTTGTTTGCATCCATTCTTCCTTCTCCTATCACTATAGTTCCTGATAAATAATCCCTCTTTGTTGTCTTCCTTGTAGGCCCCCTCCAGATATTGAAGTGTTGATATGAGGTCTCCATGCAACCTTCTCAAGGCTGAATAGCTCCAGCTATTCACAGAGGAAGTGATCCAACCCTCTATAAACTTGTGGCCATCCTCTGAACTTGCTCCAAAAGCTACATGTCCTTCTCCTGTTGGGAGCAGCAGAACTTTATGCATTATTCCAGGTAGTGYCTCACAAGAGCACAGCAGAGGGGGAGAATCACCTGCTTCCACCTGCTGACTACTCTCCTTATGATGCATCCCAGGATTCAGTTGTCTTTGTGGGCCATAAGCGCACACTGCTGGCTCCTCTTCATATTTTCAACCATTACCACCAAGTCCTTTTCCACAGGGTTGCTCTCAACCAATTCTCCTCCCAGCCTGTAGGTGTGCCTTGGATTGCTGTGATTCAGGTGTAGAACTTTGCACTTTGCTTTGCTGAACTTCAGGAGGTTCACGAGAGCCCACCTCTCAAGCATGTCACAGCATCCTTTCCCTCTGGCATGTCGACTGAATACACAGGTTGTGGTCAGCAAAGTTGCTGAGGGTGTATTCAAACCCACTGTCCATGCTACCAACAGAGATGTTGAACAGTATCAGCCCAAGTACCAAACTGTTATTTTGAATACTTTGAATTTTTACTTTCACAGAGATATCTCATGTTTCAATGAAGAAACAYGTCTGGTTATTTGTAACATAGAGGCAAACTGTTAATCTGTGTAATTTCTATGAATTGCATGCTTATATATTGTGGGTGGGACTGGGGAAGAAAGAAACACCTCACTCTAGAGGGTGAAATGCCAAAAGATAGGTGTTTTCTTTGTTAGATGCAAATTTCAAAAGAAAGTTTAGAACTGCATGATACTAAATATTGTAACACTGCAAACAGTGAAACTTTGACAGTCTCTGGGAACTACAGAGGCAATTGGTATGAGTACTATATTTATTAAAGCACTACAGTAGTGATGACAATTTGATGGACAAAAATTGTAGTAAACATTTCTGAAAGTAGATCTTTGCTCTGAACAGCTTATTGTTGAATTAATAATTTTAAAAACCCCAACCAAACAAAAAATAAACAAATGACAACATAAAAAGGATATGTTATTACACCTATTTCACTAAGAAAGTTTCAAATAAAACTAAATAAACATTCTTTCTTACAGCAAAACCATGTTTGTTTCATAACCACCAATGCAAACAATTTTTTCTAAGTTTTAAGAAGAAATACATGCATAGCTGAATCTTATGAGTCATGGACTTGAAGCATTAAGGACCTCTYTAAAGCTCTTAAAAAAAGAGTTGTGCTTTTCTAAATTGTCTAGTATTATAAGTGTTGAGAAATTCTCCTTTTTCATAATTCCATTAAATAGTTCAAGTATGAACAAATGTGTGAACATGAGCAAAATAAGATCAATCTTCATAAGCAGGACAGCAGACACAGCTGTACTAAAAATATGTATGTCAAATACTTATTTTGCACTTGGTCCTGAACACATCCTTCATGTAAAAAAAACATATCTCAAAAAAAAATTAAAAATAGCTTATGGAAAAAGGAAACATGTATAGCAAAGGAAATGTGTACACTAAAATCATAACCTGATTATGACATTGCCTAGCTCTTGTAAAACAAGCCAACAATTCCTTTTAAATTTTAGCATCCATTTACAATGGCCACAGTTGTTTAGAATACACTAATCACAAATATGGATTATGGTTATTTTCCTTTACATAGGAAATAACCATAATCTGTATATGGGATTAGTGTATTCTAGACAGTAACAGTTTTCACTGCAAGCAAATGTAAAGTTACAAGTGTGATGTTATTAAAGGCAGCCTGGCCAAAATGTAAATGGTACAGCTTTAGTTTGCCTACACCTTCACTCCAGCATGAAACCTTAGAGTGTTATGTGAGATAGCATACCTTTCATTTTGAAATGCCAAGAAAAAAATTGTCGCAAGATGATTTTTCAAGATTAAATATAAAGCTTTGATAAAAACAATTTCAGAACAACAAGGGTTGTTAATGTAAGCCTGTCTTAGGTGTTAGAAAAACTATTCTGCAGGTATCAATCTCAGATAATTTCTTTTCATCCATTTTCTCACACTTTTGTTCAAGCTCAGTACTCACCAAATGCTGGAGTAAATTGCTTAGGAAACTGAGTACTGGGTAAAGACATCACTCTATTATGAAAATTTTAAAAAAAGAGAAAAGAAAACAAAGCGCAGAATTCTGCATCACTTAACATTACTGGTATTACAAATATGAAGGTACAATAAAATCAGTAAATAATACAGTAAAATAAGAAAAAGGCCATGTTTTTTTTAAGCTAGTTGGTTAACATCAATGAGTACTAGCAGGGGATTGAGTCTTTGTAGACATGGTCAACCAGTAAGGCAGAGAGAACACAAAACTACATGTCTGGCATGGTGATAACCCCTGGTCAGAAGCCATCAAACAGTAATAATGGCAATCATAAGAGCAGCAGGAGCTTAAATCATATCCTACCAGCAACATGCAGATGGTGATAACCCCTATGGATTCTTGCACAGATGTTTCCTGGCAAGTCATCAGAGGCACCCTTCTACAGAGGCTACTAATCTCCTAGTCTTTCACTCAGCTTGAAACACCCAACTGAACAACAAAAATTTGGTAGAGTTACAAGCTCTACSAAAAGTAAGAGTAGACATCCTAAAAAATTGGCAGTACTATCATTCTCACATATGACCCAAATGTTCACAGGCATTGATACATCCTAACTCTTCTGTTCTATAAGATTTTATGCCATATTTTCCTAACTATATATATATATCCGCATTGAAAACCAGAAATTTAATTTCATTTCTTTTGATTCTGGCATTTCTGCTCAGTTCTGAATATGCGTATGTGGAATGAGTGAAGTAAATTATCCAAAGGAAATAGGGGCTTGTAATTAGAATCAGTTTCTCTCTTTTTCAATAAGTCTGTTGATTCCAGAAGCATATATTACCTAATACTCCAACTGAGTAATATGAACCAGGCAGGGGTACATCCTGTCTTCAGACAGCTAGACTTCACTTGACATCTGTATTTGACGTCTACATCTGAGCTTATTGCTCAGATTTCAATTATTGACAATAATGAGAAAGGTGCAGTTAGAGGCAGTAACACAATTAATTTTAAAACAGGCATATAAAATTACTCCTTTGAACTGACCCCTGGAGAATTTTGTTTCTCTTCACAAATGATAAAGAGACCTTGGTTCATCTGCACTAATGGCATGACCTGTATAAAAGGTTTATAAAATAATTTGTGGTAAATCATGCTCTAAATTGGGATTGTTTTATTTTCTCCCATTAGTAAAATAAAAAGTTGTCCTTCAATCTACAAAGTTGTCCTTCAATCTTCTCTTTCTCTTAGCTAGAAGTCTCCAAACATACTTTCCACTGCTTTTATTTTTAATAAAATAGTACTCTTTCAAAAGACAACATGTAATTTTAGACATAAACCCATTGAAGTGTGTCCAAAGGAGGGCACAAAGACAATCAGAGGGATGGAACAGCTCTCCTATAGGAAAGGCTGGGAGAATTTGGATTGTTCAGCCTGGACAAGAGAAGGCTTCAGGGTGACCTAATTGCAGCCTCCGAGTACCTTAAGGGAGCCTACAAGAAAGATGGAGAAGGACCTTTTTACATGGTCAGGTAGTGACAGGACAAGGAGGGGTGGCTCCAGAGTGGAGAGGAGTAGTCTTACATCAGATATTAGGAAAAAAAATATTTTCTGTGAGGGTGGTGAGGAACTGGCAGAGATTGCCCAGAGAATGGAATGCCACATCCTTGGAACTTTTCAAGGCCGGGTTTAATGGGGCTCTGAGCAACCTGATCTAGCAGAAAGTGTCCCTACCCCTGGCAAACGGATTAGAATGATCTGTAAGGCCCCTTCCAACCCAAGCCGTTCTATGATTTTATCAATCTTTCCCATCTTAATTTTTCAGGTCATATTACTAGCTTGTGCTTTTCTTTCTTAAGGGAGTTGTTTTGCTCATTTTTTTCATCACTTCCACACAATATTTATTTTGTTTCTTCAAGTTCATACACAGTGAAAAACGAATTTACAGTTAAGTGTTTGTTCATCCAAATGCAGAAATTTAACATAGCCAGCAGTTTTCTAGCTAATCATCCAGATCAGCTGATCTTAATTTAATAAGACATTTTCTGAACTTTTACACTAGTTTCTAAACTATCTACTTGTCTTTGCCACAAAAAGCATCCAATATACAAATTAGTCTGAACTGTATGCTAATCTCTGCTTTAATGGAGACAGAAATACCTTAGGATTTCATTATTATTATCTCTTCAGTTCCTTCCCTGTACAAAGTAGCACTGCTACAGGGAAGGTAAAAGATGCTTTCTATCTTCTCTCTACTGTATTTCTTTCAAGAAAAAAGACAGATATGTGTCACAAGGCATTATTTGGCTGTTTGAAAGTATCAGAGGCTCTTTTCAGCTTGCATTTAGGGGAATCCAAAGTTTTTGGGACTTTAAAAAGTAGAAATTAGGAATGTGTCAGCATTTCAAGAGTTTTTACTGCAATTTTGTTCCCTGGAAGAAACAAAAAGATTTAAAATAGTACTGCGTTGTCCACAAGCAGAGCATAAAACAAATCCAGCAGACTAATTCTTCATTAAAGATTTTATTGTGATCTCTGTAATTATTGGTGGTCAACAGGATACTAAAAAAAAAAAAATCAGAAATGTGAGATATGCCTCATCTCTTTTTACACCATATGAGTAAATTGTCATCCAATACACTGATATAATTTACTTGAACTATGATAGTGCCCAACATAAGTGATCATGCTATTACAATTAAACTATACACAAAATTCATGTAGTATACTTTAAATGCATCAAAATTTCCTAACTGTTAGAACTTTAACCACAACTAAATAGAAAATTAACAACTAATCAACTGTTTTTCCTGGAATGATGTAGTAATCTGCGCTTTTCCCAATGGTAGTCTACTCTTTTTGAATTGTATTGAGAAAAGACCAAAAGTATTGCAAGAGACATGTAAGATTGACAAAAGTATCCATAAAATTAAAGAACAGGAAATATAAAACACAAAGCTAGACTGATAGAATCCCACCTACCTTTTCAAAGTTGGAGTATACCATCTTCCAAATCATCATGCTGAATTACCAATTAAACTGCCTATATCATTGTACTATGCTGTGTAGCCACTCCTGAATAATCTGCTATTCTTTACCATGCCAAACACAACGTGACATCAATGGTCATCTCTTTCAAAGCAGTTGTAATATTTGTTTTGTGATGTGCTCATTTCTGATCACTACAAGAATCATTGTACCATTTAATTTCAAAACTTGTAAGTATTTGGATGATTGTTCTCATGAAGTTTTTCTTATTTGATACATAATGACACATCATATATACACCTTGAGTACTGTGACTTCTGGGGTTAGCAAATTCTTTGTATATAATATTTATACATACAACTTCTCAAGTTACTAGGCAACAGCTATACCAGATTAATCTTGTTCTTTGAGACAAGACCCTGCACAACATGAAATGCTTGTTGATAAGCGTCTTCCATTCAGTCCTTCTCATTGTAATGAGAGGCTTCCTTGTCCTTAAAAGATAGTTGGAGTTCTTCTGATTAAACTATGCTTGTTTCAGTATTCAATAACCAGTATCTGACAGCAATGTTTCTGATATGGGCTATAGTGATGGTAACACTGTGCATGTAATTATTACAAGCTATTAATGCAATTGTTTAGAACTGCAAAGGTTTAKCCACTTCCACAACAACCGCGACTGTTGTGTCGGCATCGCAACCTCAGAACCGACCAGCTGGGAGTTATGTGGCAAAATGAAATAGTGACAGAAGTGATTGAGATAGCCAAAAAAGAACTTTAAGGAATGGTGACAAAATAACCAAAATACCTTTAACAGATCACCCCATACCCCACGTGGTATGGGGTGATCTCAAAAGACGTCGAGGTCAGGCAAATATAACAGTATATAGAGAACGATCTGCGGGTAGGGGATCAATGAACAGGGAGAACCACAAACACAACCAGGTATATAAAACACTACCAACCAATCATCAATGAGAGCTCAAAGCACAACCTTATTGGTAACAACCTTATCTACATAACACCATCCATGATCCAACTCTTCTTATCCTAACTTATCCCAGTGCTCTCCATTCTAACATCTGGTTTCCCATGGCCTTAAATTGATGCTCTCTGCATAGGCAGTTGAGGTCAGTCTATTGTCCATTCCAACCAGCTCCACTTCCACAAGCAAAAAACCAAAAATCAGTAGAGCTAACAATTATTCCCTCAATGGCTAGCGTTGGAATCAAACGTCCATATAAATTGAGGACACCTAGGAAACCTGTTCTTTGAAAGCAAGTGACTGAATTTTCTGTGTTTGTCAAGCAAGAGGGCAAGAGTACTGAAAGGTTTGTAAAAGTATATTGTATTCTTCTAATTTAGAAATCTGTATAAGGGATACTGATTTTCATTCTATAACATTAAATAACCATTTTAACTTCTCAGAAGAAAGGATATTGCAGGAAATACTTCAGAAACCACATTGCATTAGTGAACTTGACTATTTAAAATTTATAATGCATTCTTGTTTTTGTTGCACACTGGGATGAGCATCAATACTTTCTTTCATTATTAGGCTTACATAACTCTCAAAATACAGTAGATTAGGGCAAAATTATAGAAAATTAATCAAAACTGCTAAATTCTAAAATATAAAGAAGTTCTCTTTAAATAGCAGGACAGATATAGAATTACCTGATATAATATTTGGGGTTTTTTCATTAAAGAAAACCCATATTTTTTGTGGCTCATTTAGCAAAACAACATAAACCCACATATATGTTTCAAGTGCATTAGTTACAGATAATGATTAATTCTGGTCTACATTAGAAGAGTTTTGTAATGGCAACATTAAAAGTAGAAGCTAAATGACATTACATTTGTAGATATTTCAATTATCTGTGTGGATAATTCTTTGAAAAAAGTCTGAAAAATGATATAAGTAATACTTTAAGAGGTTCTCTAGTTTATGGCCTGATGATGTCTTTTATTAATATACACAACTGCTCACTAGCAGCTTCACTGTGACTAAGAGCAATAGATAGCTTTGTCTGTAACATTATAAGTAATGTTGCACATCAGCTATGTTGTAATTCACAGGGGATGAAAAATGTTGATAACATGCCTCTTAAATCACACTTCTTCTGATAGCCTGGAAAAGTAAAATTCTTACTTTTCTAAAGACCTTTAGGATCATCAGTTCCAATCATCAACCTAGCACCATCACCATGTTTGACCATGAAACCATGTCCTCAAGCACCGTATCCACATATTTGAAAACATTTCCAGGGACAGTGACTCCACCACTCCCCTGAGTAGTCTGGCCCAATGGTTTTACAACTCCTTCTGCGAAATTTTCCTCATACCTAATCTAAACCTCCCCTGGAACAGCTGGGGGACATTTCCTCTCATCTTGTCACTGGTTACCTGGGAGAAGTGGCTGACATCCACCTCACTACAATCTCCTCTCCGGTAGTTTTGGAAGGTAATGTTTCCCTGATCCTCCTTTTCTCCAGGCTAAACAACCCCAGCTCCCTCACCCGACTTGTGCTCCAGACCCTTAAGCAGATATGTTGTCTTTCTCTGGACTCGCTCCAGCTCTTCAATGTCTTTCTTGTAGTTAGAGACCCAAAACTGACCACAGGACTTGAGGTGTGGCCTCATCAGTGTCAAGTATGGCGGCAAAATCCATTCCCTGCTCCTGTTGGTCACATTATTGCTGATCCAGGTAAAGATGCCATTGGCCTTCTTGGCCACCTGGGCACTGCTAGCTTGTGTTCAGTCAACTATCAATCAACACCTCCAAAACAAATTCATGAGGATGTTGGTGCTATTTCTTGTACTATGATGTACATGATGCTTACAAAATGCATTTCTCATCAATTGTTCTTATCCTTGTATCTGGAATGAACTTAAAAATGCAGTTTCTCACACTAAAACATTTATTAAGAAAAATTTTAAAAGCAGTAAAATATTTTTAGAAACCCTAAACATTATTCCTAATTGGAATCCCCAACAATATTCCTGTCACTTGTTTTCTTTATGAAATTTGAAAAAGGGATAAGAAAAAAAAAAAWTTCTTTTGGAAAACCCCATCGGAAATAATAGTGATGGAAATTGATTAGAAAAGGTGTTTTAAAATAATCTGAAGTTTTGTCTTTGCACAGTCCTTTAAAGAAGTATCAGGTCAAACTGGTCTTCTGTGTTGRGTCTGAAGAAAGGACTTGTCTGTGGGCAAGTCCTTTCTTATTCTAATGTCAAGGTAAGAACATCCAACCAAAAGGGTATAAGAAGATGCAGAATATAGTGGCTTTACTTCTTTCATTATTTACTGTAGGCTTTTTCATTCATTATCACTTACATTTAAATAATCTGTCCTTCACAATTAAATAATTTCTGTATTTATGTATAATAGGCACGGATTTATATTTTTGGTGGCTGCTGCCTCAGATAGAAGATTGCATAGATTATCTGTTCCAGCTTTAGTTTACATCCAAATTAATGTCACATCTGTAACAAAATGGTTTGCTCCCCTGTTGTCAAACACTGTAGGGCCAAGGTTAGCAAATTAGTTAGAATTAGCATATAGACCTTCTGGCAGGAAAAGAAAGCTTTCTACTTGGAGCTGGGCACTCAGCTGGATCCATCAACTCTAAGCTGCCACGGCCTCATTATCTCATTTGTCTTAGTTAGTCTAAATTGGCAGTTATGTCTTCATGGCAAATGTTTGTTTTTACAAATGAGCAATGAAGCAGTAAGTAGAAGACATAAAATGAAGATGAAGAATGAGTCAAAAGTTTATAGATAAGAATTAAGGTCCAGCCTAACATGGTGACACTGTTGCGGGTGTTTAGCACATGCCATCTGATCAGGAAGAGGAAGTTAATGAGGCTGCCTAAAGACTTCTGGAAGCAGCCTCATGCTCCCAGGCACTGGCTCTCATGGGGGACTTTACCTTGGTAACTGCTGGAAAGACAAACACAGCCAAGCACACACAGCCCAGGAAGTTTGTCCAGAGCACTGACCATAACTTTTAACACAGCTGGTGGAGAAGCCAATGAGGAAAGCTGTGTGGTACTAACAAAGATAGACTGGTTTGGGATATGAAGGCTGGGAGTAGCCTTGCCTGCCAGGACCATGAGGTGGTTGAGTTCAGGATCAYGGATGGGGGAAGTAGGAGAATACATAGCACCACTTCAAGAGAGAAAATTTTGACCTCGTCAAGGACCTATGTGGTGGTATCCCATGAATTAGGACTCTAGAAGGTAAGCATGTCCAAGAGAGTTGGCTAATATTCAAACATCACTTCCTCCAAGGTCAGTATTTGTGCATTCCCATGAGTAAGAAATCAAGCAAAAGGGACAGGAGTCCTGCATGGATGAGCAGGGAAATACTGGCAAAACCAGTATTTTTGCCTTCTTTAACAGAAAAAGAAGGTTTATGGAATGTGGAAAAAGGGAACGGACACTTAAGAGAAATACAGGAATGTTATCAAAGTGTGCAGGGATGCAACAAGGAAGGCTAAGGTCCACCTGAAATTAACTACAGCAAAGGATGGCAAGGACAACAAGAGCTTCTTCAAGCATGTCAGTAGGAAAAGGAAGACTAGGGAAAATGTGGGCCTGCTACTAAATAAGGTGATGGAGGATACAGAGAAAGAAGAGTTACTGAATGCCTTCTTTGCTTTGGTCTTAACTGCTTAGGCCAGCCCTCAGGAATCTGAGATCCTGAAGGCAAGAGAGAAAGTTAGGAGCAAGGAAGCCTTTCCCTTTGTTGAGGAAGATCAGGTTAGAGAATGAATAGGAAAACCTGACGCCCACAAATCCAAGGGCCCTGGTGGGATGCCCCTACCAGTGCTGAGGGAGCTGGCAGATGCTATTGCTAAGCTAGTCTCCATCATTTTTGAAAGGTCACAGAGAACAAGTGAGGTGCCTGAGAATTGAAGGAAAGCCAATGTCATTACAGCCATCCAAAAGGGCAAGAAGGAGGATTCAGGAATCTACAGGCCAGTCAGCCTCACCTCCATCCCTGGAAAGGTGATGAACGGCTCAACCTGCATGTCATCATTATGTATGTGGAGGAARAAAGTGTTTTAGGAGTAGCCAACATGGATTCACCAAGGAAAAGCCATGCATGACCAATCTGATAGTCTTCTATGACTGGCTGGGTAGATGAGAGATGGATGTTGTCTACCTATACTTCAGCAGGGCTTTAGACATTGTCACCCATAATATCTTGATAGGCAAACTCAGGAAGCGTGGGTTAGGTGAACAGTGAGGTGGATTGAGAACTGGTTGAATGGAAGAGTTCAGAGTGGCATGATCAGTGACAGGGAGCCTAGTTGGAGACGTAGAAACAGTGCTTCCCAGGGGTCAGTCTTGTCAACTTATCAATAACCTGGATCAAGGGACAGGGTATAGCCACAGCATATTTAGACACGTTAGGCAGAGAGAAACTTAATGAAGTATAACAACAAGAAGTGCAAGATCCTGGATCTGGGAAAGAATAACCCCCTGGACCAGCATAAACTGGGGACCGATGTTCTGGAAAGTAGTTCTGTGGAGGACCTGGAGATCCTAGTAAACAACAAGCAGTTCATGAGCCAGCAGTGTTCCCTTGTAGCCAAGAAGGCCAACAGACTCCTGGCATGCATTAGGAAGAGCATTGTCAGCAGGTTGAGGCTGCCCTCTATTTATCCATGGTGATGCTGCATCTTTAATACTGTGTTCAGTTTCATCCCTGGCTCAGGAAAGACAAGAAACTACTGAAGAAGGTCCAACAGAGGGCTGCAAAGATGATTAGGGGACTGGAGCACCTGTCTTGTAAGGAAAGGTTGAAACAGCTTGGCTTGTTTAGCCTGGAGAAGGTATGATTGAGAGGGGACCTTATCAATGCATACAAATGTCTTAAGGGTGGGTGTGTTAAGAGGATGGGGTCAGACTCTTCTCAGTGGTTCTCCCCAGTGCCAAGACAAAAGTCAATGGGCACAAACTCAGTCACAGGAAATTATCTCTGAATATGAAGGAAAACCTCTTTACTGTGAGAGCAACAGAGCACTGGAGCAGACTGCCCAGATGTGTTGGGGATTTTCCTTCTCTAAAGATATTTTGAAACAACCTGCACTAGATATTCTCCAAACATCCCTCCTAGTCCCAGGCATTCTGGGATTGTAAGGCTCTCCCAGACAGCTCACTGAATGGAGCTTACAGAGGGTCCTCTACTCTGGGAAAGGCATACTAGAGAAATTCCTACTACCTATTTCAAGAGGTCAAAATTACTTTACAGGCAAACTACTGAAAATCAAGGAACTTAGGCAAAAAGTTTAGTACAACATCCAATCAACTCACAGCAATAACTTGGCTCCTTTAACTAAGCAAAAATTTAAACCTGTTTGATGTTGTTACTTTAAAAACAGGTTATTAAGTTTAACACATCGGATATTAAGTTACACAAAACGTTCCAAGAAKAGGGAACTAGAAGTAATATAGAAGAGATACAGAAAAGCACAYATACACCTACTAACTCCTGAGTTAGCATTCACACAGAAATTCCAAGAAAAGGTAAAATCAAGACATAGTCTTACCTCATGCTCAGCCTTAAGTACCTGTGGGCCTTCCTGGGCCCTCCCCCCAGGAAGGATTTCCAGTCCTTCAGCCACTTGGATGCAGGGTTAGGCCAAATTTGAGCTCTGCCTCAGGTGTGTCAAGTATTCAGTGATTGGCAGCTCTGCAGGACTGGGAGACAAGGGGTGTAGGGTGAACAAGGCCTGACCTGCCCCTTCCCACACATGGAGGCATCCCAGAATGTCTTGAGACGTCAATCCTTCCAAGCTCTGACAATGATTATGATTCTGTTCTGTTTCCCCAAAATTTAATTGAAGAATGCTATAGCTTGTGACTGGCTTCTCTGATTTTAATTCCCAGGCAGTTTTAAAAGCTATCCTTCTATTTTCTGACTCAGTAGATATACTATAAATTTATGGAAAGAGAGGTTATGAAACTAATGTTAAACAAATTTGTCTTCTTTCTCTTTCAAATTTTTTTCCTTTTCTTTTTAATAATATCAACATGTCTTGCATTGAAATGTTTTAGAAGGCATAACTAGATCATCAAAAAAACATTGCCACAGTCATGATGATGTATGTACACCCCATTTAACAGCGCTGACCAGATTAGGCAGTCAGGAAGGTTATACATCTTATTAAATAACATCACATTGCACTCTGGGCCACAAAATGACAATGACAGAATTTTCCAGTTAATCAGCATAGAAAGCCATTGCACAAAAGAGAGCTATAAAAGTTATATAATATGCTTTTATGCTTAGTGATATCTGGCACTGCAATCTAACTTCCAGTCATGTTCTGAAAATGACATTTCTAAAGCTCATTTTAAGTCCTGAAAAAAATTCCTGGCATAAGAAAAGTCCTTATTTCCAACCCCCCACCCCCCTTTCCAAATTTTTGCAATCCTCTATTCAGAATAATGGGGAAGTTATATACTTTGAAGGGTGTTTGGCCCCATAGTTTCTAGACAACTATGCAAGAAAAAGTGAAAATTATTATGCAAAATAGAAGATATTAACACATTTTTCTGAAATATAGAATATATATTTATAATATATATTTTATATATTTTTATTTTTATATATTTATATATATAATATATATAATGTTAGAGTGTTTTTACAATGGCACAAAGTTAAGTGTAAAGGAAATAAGTTACTTACCTTTTATGAAATACTTCTATGATTTTATTGTCTTTCACTTAAGAAATGCTCTACTGCCTAGGATCTGAATTACAGACCTGTGAATCAGGTTTAGCTCTGGTTTTCATCCAGTGACTGTATAATATAAAGCAAGAACTGTGCCTGCAGTGCATAGTTACCCTTTCCAAGCAGAGTAGCCTAAGTATGCTGATAAATGAGACCATGGCTTTCATTCCCATCACAGAGCCATGAAATTCATCACTGCATAACTGGAAGATCCGTAGGCAGGAAGACTCTTATTCTAGTTCAGCCTTCAGGCCCATTTATGGTATAATTCTTTTGAAACTGAAAAGATTTTTCTGTTAGTGTTTATTACACATTTCTTACACATTGCATTTACAGCTCCCTTTCAGGAAAGGCTCAATCCCATTAAAATTTAGTAGGCATGGTGCCGGGTCATCTATCCATTTATTTCTTTGTGCTCCTATAATGCACATATAGTTTGTCTAGTTTATAAATAAAACTGAGGTTCAGGCCAACAGATAGATCCATTACTGTTTCCACAGTCATTTTGGACATATGCAGAGGGAGAAAAATCAGTATCCCATCAATTKATGAGTTTGAAGGGAGGAAATATGATCATCTAGAATCCAGAGGAGAGGAAGGAAAAAATTATGGTTTACCTTGTCTGGTTGACCTCTAAAATGTTTTGGATTCTCTGAAAACTACTTACAAATGAAAGGTCCTGGATAATTACCTTAATATTTCATTAATGGAAATAAATTCCTAATGTTATTGAGATGTAATTTATTTCATGGATTCATTTGATTATTTAGAAACTCTAGTTTACTGTATTACATAGGACAACTTCCTAGAATGGTATGCATACTATATTACCAGATTATGTAATCCTATATTAAGTTTCTTCTAAAATAAATGAATCATTAATAAGAATTATATGAAATTTAAGACACTTGAACATTTTTGCTGCAAAGAAAAGTTAAACTTGTAAACTTGAGCTAACATTAAGACAGACAATGAATTTTTTAATCAATTTTAAAGGACTATTAGTACATAATTAAAGCTTTTTGAATTTAATTTCTCTAATTTAATATGTGTTTATTTTAAATACATCTGAATAAGTGTGACATTTAAAGAAAAATGTTTAATTAAAATAAATAGTCTTGACTATGCTACTTTCAAACACCAACATTTTCAGCAAAACAAACCTTGAGTTGTTTCATAGGGAAAGATATCATCTGATGATTTGTTACAGGAAAAACTGATTAAAATGAGGCCAAAATAAGTGTTTAACATTAATTAACCTGTTTTATGAACTTATTATTTAATAACATGTTCATTATGATTTGCACTGCCTGACTTCTGATCTCTGACCTAATTTTTTTAGAAGCAGCACAGTTCTTGCAGGATCCAGTTTTGGACACATTGTATTACTTATTCAACACACTATGCAGAAATATATGAGAATGCACCAGGTTAAGGGCATTTGTAATTAATATTCCCAGTAGAAAACCTGTATTTTTCCTACTCCATCTTCATTGACCTAGAACCTTCTCAGGTGGAATCTATTGTTAATGCCAACTTCAGGATATTTGGGAAAAAAAAAAAGAAAAAAAAAGACTGAAACCATCAGAAAGACAGGAATAGGACACAACCTTCAGAGCCACAGTTATGTAAAACAGGCAACTCTGTGATTAAGGAGCATCAGTTTGAAAAGAAGGCAACAGTCTCATTAGAGGGGAAAGCTCATGGAGAAATCAGAAGTTGCACTGATTTTTTTCAGCAGTATACAAGCCTTACAAATATAAAGAATCACAAAAACGTGGAACAAAGTCAGAGGGCTCCTGAAATACAACCAAGTAAGCAGAGAATTAAAGAACTACCAGGAAGATAGATCAATAGTGCAGCAGTGCATGCTCACAGACTTGAAGGCCAGCTGCATCCTGGGCTGCATCAAAAGAAGTCTGTATGTCAGGTCAAGGGAGGTGATTCTCACGAGGACAGAGTAGAGGTGATCGTATCAACACAAGAATGATGTGGACCTGTTAGAGGGAGTTCAGAGAAGAGCTACAAAGGTGATCAGAGGAAGGGAACATCTCTCCTACAAAAAGAGGTAGAGAGACATGGGGCTGTTTAGAATGGAGAAGAGGTGGTTTGTGGTGAAATAATTGAAACCTTCCAGAACCTGAAGGGTCATGCATGAAAGATGGAGAGACATCATTTAAACCCCATGTAGTGACAGGACAAGAAGAGATAGCTTTAAACTGAGACTCGGTTTAGATTAGGTATCAGGATAAAGATGGCAAAGCACTGTAACATGTGGCACAGAGAAGTTGTGGTTGCCCCATCCCTGGAAATGTTCAAGGCCAGGTTAGGTAGGGCTCTGAGCTACATCCCTGGAAGTCTTCAAGTCCAGGTTAAGTGGGTCTCTGAGCTACATCACCTAGTGAATGGCATCCCTGTCAACGGCAGAGGGTTCACATCTGGGTCAAACAGGGATGAAGCTGGGAAAGGCCTAACCTGCTTGATGTTGAATCTGGAAAAGGGCAACAATAAGGCTTTCTAAAGGTCTATTACTAGCAAAAGGAAAACTAGGCAAAATGTGATACCACGATTGTGTGGAGAACCCAGTGAAAAACCATAAAGAAAAAGATGACATATTTATTATTGCTGTACTTCAGTCTTTTCTGGTAATATAAGGGTTACAGGATTCTCAGGTCCATGAGTCCTGTGGGAAAGTCTAAAGGTAAAAAGACCCTCAGGGGAAGAGGTTAGGGAACATTTTAAAACGAAATGAACATGCACAAGTCAATAGGATCTGATGGGCTGCACTCATGAGTGCCGAGGTGTAGTATGTATTGTATAAATGGCTGTGCCCTGATGACTCCTGGTTGCTCTTGATGGGCTGCAGCTGTGATGTCCTTCAGTGGGCTGCAGCTGTAGCTAGTCAAGTTAACTGAGATAAAAGGGACTGGGCTGGCTAGTCAGGGGGAGCCTAGAAAGAGCCCTGACTAGGAAAGAGTGAGCAGCTAAAGAAGAAGCCAGTGCTGTGAAGAGCTGCCTCCAAGAGAGCACTGAGAGGGTATGAGACTTGACCTGGTCGTCCTTTAGACTCCCAGTGTGATACAACACCGAGGGAGCTGTTTTACACCATTGCAAGGTCAGCCTTGATTATCTTTAAAAGGTTATGGCAAATAAAAGAGGATCCTAAGGATGGGAGAAATGTAAATGCCCCATCTATCTTCAAGAAAGGCAGGAGCGAAATCTTGCCTAGAGTCTAGAGTACAACAGGCCAGTCATCCTCACACAGTTCCCTAAGAAGGAGATGGAGAAAACAATCCCAGAAACAGTTTCAGGCACATGAAGGTTAAGAAGATGATTGGGAGGAGTCAGCATGGATTCACATAGACAAAATAGCAAAACCAATCTGATAGATTTCTTATGATCAGATGAATGGTTTGATGGATATGAAGAGAGCACTGGTGCTTATCTCTATTTTATTTGAGCTCTTGACCCTTACTCATAATAGCCTAGCAGACAAGCTGGCAAAGTATGGGCTAGATACACAAAGAGCGAGGTGGATTAGAAACTGTCAGAGGTGCTGGCCCCACCCAAAAGGCTGTGAATAGAGGTGCCAAGTCCAGCCTGAATGGACCCRCTAGTGGTCCACTCAGGGATCAATGCTGAGTTGATATTGCTTAAGAACTTCATTAATAATGGGGAAGATGAGACAGAGTGAACCCATGGCAATTCTACGGACAACACAAAACTGGGAGGACTAGTAATACACCCGATGGTTTTGCTGTCATTCAGAGGGACGTGGACAAGCTGGTTGAAAAGAATTTTATGAAGTTCAGCAAAGGCAAAAAATTCTTTCTCCCTGGGAGGAATAGCTCCATGCACCAGTACATGCCGGGGGGGAAAAAGATGAAAAACCTCCTTCCGAGGAAAGGATCTGGGTGTCCTGGAGGACACCAAGCTGACCATGAGTGAATTATGTGTCCTCGTAGGAAAGAAAGCTCCCTCTGAGAGCACTGCCAAAAATATGTTCTTTGTGATATGAACATCTATAAAGAAAAATCTGACATTGAAACAGAGTCATCACTTTATTTCACATAAAGGAAGGAAATAGCCATCCAATGACAAATACTTGCAGTCAGTAGCAAATACCTTAAACTGATATCAGAAAGTTGGAATGACTTATATCTTACTTTCCAATATCTTAAGTTATTATGTCTCCAGGTCTCTCTTTTCCCACTCTCAGCTCAAAACCTTATTTTCTTGATAGCAATAAAAATTGGAATTTGCACCCCTGGAAAATGGAGGTCTGAATCTTAAAGAAATTCGGTTAATCAGAGCAGAAAAGCTAGCTGAAACAAAGGTTTGTATTGCAAATTTGAAACCCGGGTCCTGCTACTTTGATTGTCCTTCCACTATCATTTAGATGATGCCTACAATTTTTAATGTTTCATGTTCCAGTCTTTTCAGAAAATCTCAATTTTGAGAGGTTTTGCTTCTTTAGCAAGCTTTCAAATATTTATATACCTATTTTCAATATTTTTTCTCCATTTATGCATGAAGAATGATGTCACTGATCACAGTGATTGAAAAAGTAGTTTAAGGACTAATACTATGTTGGGCTTTGCCAATGGTCACTGGTATGTAGCAGTCAGCTGGTAAAAACGTCCCGGCTTGCTTGTCCAGCAACCACTAGCAGMGAGGGAGCGCTTCGCCCCGGAGCGGTGGCACCGGGCTCGCGCTTCAGGCAGGCACCCAGAGGGGAATCCGGGGACGTTGCCAGATGCAGGACGAAGCTGACGAAAGCTGCTCACAGCAGAAATAAGAAGGTGGACTCCAGCTGGGTATAATCCAAGTTTACTTGAAMTCAGGGGCACCGGCAGCRGGAGACAAAGGAGGGRGGCATGCTCCCCGTGGGTTATAAAGTGTGAAGAGATAAGGGAGGAACAAATCCCGGCAGCCAATAGGAATCCRGGGGAGGGTAGGGTACATAAGATAGACAGATGAAACAGAACAATCAGGGTAACTGGAAGGAGGGACCCAGGTCCCTCATCGAATCCCTCTAAGCCCAGGACAGAATTTTCTGGAAAAGAGGGTGGGGGACAGGGGTGACTGACATTTACTGGGGAGAGGGAGAACCAGGGCAGAACCATTACAAAACAGGGGGAAACAGAACAGTCCAACTGAACACAACACAACAGTATGTGAGCAGTTACTGCCTAAAGGCCCCCTAGAGCTGCATAATTATTAAAGTAGTGTGGAAAAGCTGAGTTTGCTGTGGTCACTGTATTCACACCCTCTCTAGTTTTTTTAGTAAAGGTTTGCATTTCCACACAAAAAGTTGTTAAAAATAAAACAGCAATGTGTGCGACTCATGCTTGAGGACAATAACATGTTAGATTCAAACTCAAAAATTCACCTTCTTGTTTTCTATATTTGATATTCCTGTTCTCATTTCAGTTTGTGACAGAGTCTAGAAAGACAGGCTTTAGGTATTAGATCAGCTGGACTGGGGGAGGGGGGTTGGATTTAGGTTGGTTTTTTATTTCCTCTATGGTGCTGTGCAGATCTATTTGTGCTTGAAGAAACCAAAGTCACTCACATGACTCTATCTCTTTTATTTTTCATATTGTAACCTTATAATGATGCAGGGATTGACTGAACTTCTCTTAGAGAGGAGACATTTGTTCTCCAATATCAAACAAATGTAAGTACTCATACAGAAGGTGTCATTTATGTTTTCTTCATCTTCTGGTGTATTTAATGTCAAGAAGGTACAACACTTCTAGATTATTAAGAGATCTGCAAGTCTTATACAAYTATTTACTTATCATTGCTGAGATGGGACTTGAGTCTGAAACTAAAACCACGAGCATGAGAGCAACAGAGCAGAAGATTTAAATTTCCACTTTTTTATCATCCCTTCTAGTAGGAACTTCTCCAGTRCTCACTACTTCTTTATGCAAATTCTTGCACAATGAATTGGGAAATTCTTCAATTCTTTGCTCTTAGCAGTGTCTCTTCTTAACTSTCTTACAAGAGGCCTAAGGAATACAAGTTTGAATTCTGTCTAAATTACTAGATTTTATTTTTAATCCTACAGATGTTCTCATCGGTGACAAATTACTTTCTGAATCCTGTCAAGCTCCTGGCCTTGGTGGTATAATAATCCTCATTACATAAAGTTCCTTTTTCTATGCAGTCAGATATAGTTCAGTTTAGGAGATGTCAGACCATGTACGCGTGCATATATGTATTTGCATATATTATTATTGCTACTATARTTTGGCAGTAAGGTTGCAAACAGAATGGAACCTTTCCTTTAACCTTTCCATGAGAGTGAATTATTGCAGTGCCTTGACAATGGTGTACAAGAAAGATGTAGAGGGACTTTTTACAGGAACATTTTGTGACAGGACCAAGGGGAATGGCTTTAAACTGAAACTGAGTAGGTTTAGGTAATGTATTAGGAAGACATTCTTTACTGTGAAGGTGGTGAGATGCTGGAACAGGTTGCCGAGAGAAATTGTGGATGCCCCACCCCTGGAAGGGCTCAAGGCCAGGCTGGATGGAGCTCTGGTCTAGTGAAAGTTGACCCTGTAGATGGCAGAGGGAATGGAAACTAGACAACCTTAAAGGTCCCTTCCAACCCAAACRATTCTATGATTCTACTTCAAAGAAAAACAGCGTTTCCACATTCTTGAAAGTAAGGTTTGCTTTTATACTCTCTGGACATATCTGTAGAAAGATCAGCATAAATAAAACAAACTACCCATACAGATTCTGCTCAAGGTGCCCCWGAAAAAAACCCCATAATCTAGAAGTCTGAAAGCTGCTACTCTTGCATCTTTGTAACAAGTTCTTCAGGGAAAATGTTCACTTTGCAATGATTTTTTTTTTCATTTCAAGTGTAAATTTTCTGCTAGATGGAACTCAATGATCTTGAGGTCACTTCCAACCAAACCAATATATGATTATTTTTCAGTTAACTAAACATAAAGAGCCCAAGACTCTTTGTGTTCATACAAAGCTTTCTACACTATTCAGTCATAAACATCTACTGATTTTTCTATACTTAATAAACAAAGGCCTAGAGGCTCCTTAATCTTTAAAATGGAGATAGATTRTAAAAAGAAGTTATATCTCTTTGTAAGCTAAATATCTCATAGTGATCTCATGACAAGAAGTACSTCACTTCTCTGAGTCCAGAGAAATCAATGGAAATTAACATAGAATTAATTACTAATTTTGGTAGGCCATGAAGTAATCATGTGTGGAAAAAATTACCTGACTGACCTTTCAGTGCTGTAAGTTTTTGTATGACAGATAATTCTGTGGATCAGTTATAAAATGTTTTACAGAGCAGCTCTCTGTGAAATGGTTTGTCATGACCTACAACAAAGGTAGCACTAAACATTCTTCATCCTTATAGTTATGATTGCACAAGTTACAAATTGAGTGTTTCTATAGTTTAAATTCGTTTTGAAACAAAACATACATAAGAAATAAGAATTTGTAATATGTGTTATAGCTTCATTAGAAATGTTTAAAGGTATGCTTTGTAAGAACTAAATTTCTTCAAAAAAGCAATTGAGAAGATATTTCTGGTTTCATACTAAATGAACTTTGATGGCCACTGTCTATTCAATATCATCACTGTGAATTTTTACATTAGCAAAATCAAACTTCAGCCACTTTGAAATTTTCCTAGTAGGAAAGGTCAGGTACTCATAGATGTCTACATACATCTCTCCTTGAATTCCTGGACCACTCCTTATATGAAAAGCCAGGCCTGAATATCTGGTTCAGTGGTGTTGGAGAAGCTTGCACTATCCTTTCTAGCGCTAGGCAACAATTGTCCTCTGTCTCCTGAGCTCTTTACTGTCACTAAATTGTTTCTGTACTACTTCTCCCTAAATTGCATCTTTTGGCTCCTAAACCTTTACGACTGCTGAGCTCTCTGAATATGTTCTCAGAATACATCATCAAGATGGGGTCAGCTTGCTTCTGCATTGCTAAAAAATAAATCAATACAGRTGCTTAATCTAACTACAAATAATACTGCTACTCTTTTCCTTTTGAGCTTTGTGTTCATAGAGAGTTACTTAAGTTCTCCTTTTCCCAATGGGTTGGATGCATGAAGTCTTAAAGGGATATAACATCTCAAAAGAAAATAATCAGCAGTTTTAGGACAGAATAACCTTCCACAGTCTTCTCTGATGTTGGAAAATAACATCTTCTTCTACCAACTTTTAACTACATAATTGTCATTTAAAATTTATTAAATGTAATAACCTCTAATGTGTCCAAAGTGTTTTTTGCCATGATAATAGAATTTTTCATCCATCTGTAGTACCCTCACTATATGTCTTTATGTAAGTGCTTTGTGGACAGTTATCCYACGGTCCTGCAGTATCAGGTCTCTAAGTGGGGTGAAATCTGTCTCATTTAGTCCCCCACATTTTGCATACATTTTCTGCTATAGAAAATACCATCTTTCCTATAGGAAGATACTTTTCCACATAGAGAGATGAAATAAGCAGCTACATCTGAGTACCACAGAGGAAGATACTGTATAATTATACTTAGACATCAAAATTTACACATCTGGGTGGGTTTTAGTTAATGGATACTAGAAAACTACAGATAAACAAAAATAACTGTCTATTTTCTGGTGAAATGAATTGCTTTCTAAACTGCTTTCACTAGTTATTGCTAGATCATCACTGACTGTAATGATGAGATAAACACATAAATGGATGTAAAATTGTGCCTGAGACAACTAAATTTAATTAACTGCAATCAACATCTACAATCTACAATTTGGAAGCTGAACTCAATAACCAAGTGCAAGGAAAAGTTTCTTAAGAATGCAATTCAACCCTTTCAATGTTCAGATGTATAGGGTAAGCTAGCAGCCCAAAAACTTGTCAATTTTTGTCAAGTAAAGTTCAGATTCTATATGGAAATAAAGAGCAAACCAAGATTCAAAGTTGCCTCCACAATCAGTGCTGAGGATTTTTGTTGATGGTGTTTATAGTGATAAGGGATCAGAAAAAGTAAAAGCTGGAGACTGAAAGTGTTGCTCTATTAGTGCTAAAGAAAAATAATATAAATCATAATGTAAAACTGCCCAAAATTAATGTAGTTCACTTAAAATCATCTTCTACTCTGCAAAGCTTATAACATTCTATTTTGATCACAGTTCTTTACCCTGAATGTTTTATGTTTGGAACATCTTACACAGACCTTGCCCTAATTACCTAAAATAGTTCTCCATTAGTAATATGAGGATTTCAATTTTACACCTACTGGATTAAAAAGCCACAACCGCAGGCTGCCTATGGGTGATTAGTTCCTGAAACTAAGTTTTAAATCAATTTAAAACAGGCTTAGTCAGTTRCTTTAACTGGTTGTTTGGTTGTTTATTTAGGATTTTCTTTTCTTTTAGTTTTGATTATTACTTGTTACTCCTCTTAGTATTTCAAATTGAAATTTTTAGTAATTTTATATGTACTGTTCAGTTTGGCCTCTTCCAGAATGTAACTGGCATATATATGCCAAAAATCAGTCTGGAATTTAAAATTTTCTTTAATATTTTACATGATTGTGTTGTAAAATTATTTAAAGCAYTATAATTTCCTATCCTGATCAGAGGAAACTAAGGTACCACGACCTAAAACAGACATTGCCAATCACTAAACTAATGGCAGATATACCATGACAACTCTTGTTTTCGGTCCAAAAATAAAGCCTTTTTTAATGAGTGACTAAGGTTATGGGATTGAAATTTCTGCCCCACGTTTTCTTATAAACACTTTCTTCTTCATTGCCTCCTTTAAATCTATTCTTTCCAGTTCTGCTATTAAAATTAATTCATCTTGTCAATTCTCTCTCTCTAGACACTCAAAGTGATGTATCAATTTCCTGCTCACAGCCCTAGCAATGCCTGACACTCCATCCTGAACTTGATGTTTCAGAAGAATCCTGACTTTGTAAGTGCTGATCTCTACCTCTCAGCCTGAGCTTGTTTTTTTCTGAAAATGAAAAGAAATAATCACATATAAGACCTATTCACCCATCGTCTTTCAGCACTCCATTATTGCAAAAGATCCTTCACATCTACACATGCTTTCTATCTCCACCTATTTCAAACTACATCTCACACAGATATATATGCCTACAGTTGTAGCTATTTTCATGCATTTAAAAACATTGCCTTATCTTTTTTCTCTGTCCAAGATGATCTGGTACCATGACCAACCTTCATTTGGGATGCACAGAGACATGGAAATCAATATAGACATGGGCCCTCTGTGTCACAGGATCTGGCACAATTTGCCCTGAGAATTTACACGTGACTCATCAGTGGAAATAAATGAAGGCCATTTTGGATGAGGCTTTGAGCAACCTAGTCTAGTGGGTGACATCCCTGACCATGGCAGAGGGGTTGGAACTAGATGATCTTTAAGATCTCTTCCAACCAAAACCATTTTATAATTCTGTGATTCTATGAAATACAGGAAACCCACGGCCTTCTGCAGCACTTGCTGACAACCAGGCTTCTGGCCTCCACAGACTCTCCAGAAGCAGTGACCTCTGTAACTGAAAGGAACTGAACGCAGTCTATCTCCTCTTCCTGACTCCCATTTCTGTAAATGTCTCACATACCATTTTCAGTGGATATGCAAACTGTYGTGCATGCCTTTTCTCTTTTTCCAAGTAGCCCAGCTCCAGATTTTTCTGTTCAGGCTCAAAATTGAAATTTCTCTTCTTCTTACAATCTTTGCTGAGAAGTGACTTCTTTTTGTCAATTTAGATGTCATCAATACATCCACTAAATGAATATAAAACTAGAAGTAAAGGAAGATATAAAAGCTATGTACACCCATAGCATATATCATATTTTAGACACATTTGTTATAGAAAAAAATTCCATGATACCATACTCTCAATTTTGTTTCYTTTGTCACTACCCTCCAACTTGCATTCGATTATGCCAAATCAAGAACATAAAATCATTGGAGATTTTGGAAGTTAAAGTCTTTACCCTTGGAACTGATCAACTCTATATGGCACCAAATTAAGAACAAAACCAAGACAAGTTTTAATGATTCTTTGCATTGTAAAAACTATGCAAACTCTTGAACCACCAGACCAACAGTCATGCACCACCCTAAGGCTAGACACTCCAGTCATGGTACTAAGAACATTCTCTTTCTACTTTCTCTATCACGTGTGCCYGTTCATTGCAAGGAATACTCATATTCATGCACTAACACTTCAGCAGCAGCAACAGCAGCAGTGCAGATGATCACAATAGTGACACTTTTAACACTAGTCCCTTCTTTGGTATTCAGAATTTTTTGTCCTTTGAGGGTTCTCTTKACAGACACTAAAGAGAGACGCTACAGAAACACATTTTTTAAAAAGGCTGCATTTTGAGGCATTTTATTTCATAGTTAATTCAGTTAATTTCAACTAAAAATCTTAAAAGCATTGCTTTGTAGAAACCACAATTTTGTCCTCATAATGCTGAAGTACCACTGTTATTTTCTTTTGCTGGGGTTTTTAATTTATTTTTTTTTCCATTTAGAATTTCTGTACAGCAGAAGCTTGTCAATAAGAGGAAAAGGAAATGTATATCAATGTTCCCTTGTTGATTTCTGGACCTGCTGAAGTCAGTGTCAAAATCCTAAATGTCACTTATTAAATTAAGATGAAATGCATAAAATWAAGGTATTACTATATTTTGCTTTGTTTTAAGGAAATGTGTTAATGTTAGGAATATAGTTTCTTAGGAGAGCCATTCACAGAAATTTTCTAAAGGGAGCTGCCACAATCTTTCTCCCACTCCTGATGCAACTGAGCTTTTCATTATTGTCTGTACTCAGCAGTATTTCATTTCACAATTATTTATAGCTTCACAATTATATTAGCTTTTAATGTGATACTATTAAAAAAGGGTGATAGAAATATGAAAAATTAGGTACATAGTAGAACTCTTAGCATTAATGTGGTTGCTTACATATAGACATTTTTCATTTGAGTTCTCCTAAAAAACCCTGTCTAGCCTCCGTCTGCCACTTCAGTGGATTATGAATCTCTCATAGGTACTCTGCTGAGTCTGTTAGCTCCATGGAGTTATCTCATGTGTTGGGCATGCTCTCAGGTGGAACCAACATGCCTGTGTCTGGACAAGTGAGTCACAGACAGGATTCTGTGCCAGGTAAACTACACTTCTTATTGGGGATCCAAGCTTTCATACAAAAATATAAACCCCCCAAAAATACCAAAAACCTCACAGTGGGCTTGAGAGCATTGTCTGAATGCCTCTTGAACTCAGTCTTGGAGCTGTAACCACTTTTCTGGGGAACCTATTTCAGAGGGTGGCCAGCCACCCTCTGCATAGAATATCTTTTTCTGATATCCAATCTAAAACTTCCTGACACAGCTTCATGCCATTCCTGTGGGAAWATTTCCTGCCGCTGGCCACCAGAAAGAAGACATGGGTGCCTGATCCTTTGCTTTCCTCTCTTGTGAGGATGTTGTGGATAGGTATAAGGTCTCCCTTAAGCCTACTCTTCTCCAAGCTGAACAGACCAAATTATCTGAGTCTGGCTTCTCTTCTATAACCCTTTACCATCTTTGTAGTCCTTCTTTGGACACTCTCTGATAGCTTTGTATATTTTTATATTGGGATGCCCAAAACTGCACACAGGACTCCAGGTGAGGCCACCCCAGTGCAGAGCAGAGCAGAGCAGGACAATCCCCTCCCGTGCCCTGCTGGTGAAGCTGTGCCTGATGCACCCCATGGCATGGCTGGCCCTCCTGGCTGCCAGGGTACTGCTGACTCATGTTCAACATGCTCTCAACTAGGACCCCCAGCTCCCTTTCCTCAGTGCTGGTCTCCAGTGTCTCATTCCCCTGTCTGTACATACATCCATTTTCTTATCATTAATGCAGCTTGATGCAGCTACTCACACTCGGCAGCCCTGGGTACTGACACAGAGCAATTTGAGTCATCCTCAGGGCATCCAAGGCAGCCAAGTTTTTGGTAGATTCAACACACAGATTGCAAAAGCCAATATCCTTCTAGTATAATAGATAGAGGCAAGGGAAGATACCCAAGGACACGTCTATTTGCCCCAGAAACTATGAATGGACTAATGAATTGATCCCTACATTTGCAATCCTGTCAATGGGAGCCTAAACATCTATAGTGGGATTCACTTGACAAATATGGGTATTGGATGCCATGCAACACATTCATCTGGTTCAGGTGGAGATCAAAAGGAACACAGAGAAAAACCGAGAAAACCTTCAAGCATTTGTATCATTGTCTGTAATCTAAATAGAATGCTCAGCAGTACTAAAATGACACTATATGCCTATAGGAGTCAACCAAAACTTTCAGCTTTCTACCCATGAGGAGTCACTCACATAGAGAGTTGTACTGTGTAAATAAAGATATCCAATACTGCTTTAGATTAACTGTGCTATAGCTACTAGCAACTGGCACAGCTAGAGCAGGGCATCTCCTTTCACTTCCTTGCAGAATTGGATCCTCTTAGCTATGAGTCATTTTTTGTGGTACCAAATCCTGCCCTTATATATAAAAACCTCTTTCTAACTGCAAAGGTATCACATAATCCTCCCATCACCTTTTTGAAAATCAGCTTGTTCTCTTTAGTACCAGACTTCAAAATAAGTTTATACTAAGCTGACCTGAGGCTATGTAGGCATCCATCACTTTATTTTTGCTCCCTGCTCCATCAGTCAGTATAGATGGATGCCTGATTTAAGAAGACTAAATCTTCGCTCATGTAGATATAGTTTTTAAGCATTTGAAATTGATTTTCTAAACACTGAATACAAGATCTTTGCCTTACTCAAGAAAATGATATCATATRTTCCTGGACATATCTCACCAACTCCAATGAATCACTAAACACATATGTTGAGTTGAGTTTAGTGGCAATCTAGAATACCTATTTTTCAGTAATGGCTACTAAAACAGGTAAGATGAGTGATGCAAATGTAGATACTGCARCACAAAGTTGCAGTCTTAAGTTATATGCATTCCACTTCGAATTCCTATTTTTTCCCTTTTGCTCTCTATGGTGAATTATATTACATATTCACTAGCTTCTGACATTGTTCCCACTCATTTTCTTTTATAAAACTCAAAATTTATTGCTTTTCTTTCAAGTTACTTTTATTAAATTTTTATACTACTTTGCTTCCTAATCACACTCCTAATTTATTTTGTAAATTTTCAAGTTATGCAGTGATATTTTAAAAAGCAATCCCAGAAACTTTCTAATTAAAATATCTTTGCATGGAAGAGTTTAATCTTTTAAAGAGCGGATATTATACTTGCTGCTGTCTCTTTGATCAGTCTTAAAATATGTGATGCTCATTCTGAGTTGATAGTAATTTTTGTCTCTTGCAAAGAATTTTTTTATTAATTTTAAAAGTTTTGGGATTTGTATTACACCAAACTATTTGTGAAAGGTCTGTAAGCTTAATGGAAATTATTTAACTCATAGAACTTGTGTAGACTCGATTGCCTTATCTAACACAATTTTGAATTTTGGAAGAGAGAGAAGACTATTTTAAACAACTCAGTTCCATGAGGGAACAATTTTTCAGTAGTTAGAGGACAGAAAAGAAGGTAAATGTTGGCTCTGTGGAAAGACKAACTCTGGCTTCTGTCCCAAAAGTCTACGTACCTCCTTTATTATGTGGTGAGTTGACCCTGGTTCTATTGTTCCACCTCCTCAATCTGACAGGGGCGAAAAATATGACAAAATGCTCAGTGGGCTGAGATAAGGACAGGGATAATATTCAGTATTTATGACCACAAGCAAAACAGACTTCRGTTGGGGAAATTAACTTGATTAATTACCAATCAAATTAGAGGAGTGTAATGAGAAACAAAACCACATTTTAAAAGACTCTAACCCACCCCTTCCTTCTTTCTAATTTTCTCTCCACCTTCCCCAGCCACTCTGAGGGACAGAAAATGGATTCTAGTCAGTTCATCACATGTCTCTGCTGCTGCTTCCTCTTCAAGGAGAGGATTCCTTATGCTCTTCCCCACCATGGGCTCCTGTTTCCCGAGATGTGCACAGGTCTCTCCAGGAGCCTGCTCCAGAGTTGCTGTATGAAGTCACAACTTCCTTCAGACATCCAATGGCTCCAGTGTGGGGTCTTTAACACAGGCTGTGGGTTGATCTCTGCTGCCCTGTGGATCTCCATGGGCTGCAGAGGCACAGCTGACTCACCATGGTCTGCACCCCAGGCTGCAGGGGAATCTCTGCCTGGTGCTGGAACACCTCCCASTCCTTCACTGACCCTGGTGTCTGCAAAGTTGTTCCTCTCACATATCCTCACTCCTCTCTTATAGATGCTGTTTAGTAACACAGTAGTTTTTCTTCCTTCTTAGCTCTGTTTTCCCAGAGGCACTATCACATTCACTGATGGGCTTGGCCTTGGACAGCAGGTCTGTCTTAGAGTMATTTGGCATGGGCTCTGTCMGACACAGGGAAAGGTATCACCTCACAGGAGCTATCCCTGCAGCCTGCTACCAAAACCTTGCCACATAAACCAAATACAACTTCATATGCTAGTTACCTATTCAGCTGCTCGTGTAACCTCTCTGTATGAGCTCCTGTGTAATCTGCTCTCCACTGAGAGGATGTCAACCTGTAATCAGTGTCTCTCAAAAGTGCTTATGTTCAGGAAGGTCTGGGGCCAAAGCTACCCCAGAAGAGCACAGTTTGCAAAAACCTATAGCTGAAGGCTCTGAAGCTGTTATCACACAACCCTATTTGCCTGCAATTTTGACAAAAACACTGTTGTTAGGTCTGCCTTGGATCTACATGAATTTACTTAACAATTTTGTTGTCATCTAAATTAACAGACATATGTTGGCCATAGAAGGCATTTAAAAAAGCAAATTTCTGATCCTTTCATACTAGTTATATATTGTGGTCAATTTCTAGCAGCACTTCATAACAGAAGCTGTTAAAATTTTTCCTGGGGCAAAGTGATACATAAGAAATTTTCATTTTTACAAGCAAACATGCTTTCTTTTTCTTTTTCCCCCCGTACTTGTTAATGGAAGTGGATAAAAATKGGTCTACTTTTCTTTAGAAAATTTTAATGGAATCATAAATTGTATTTCCTTTTGTAAGAAAGTGGTAACCAGACAATATGATTTGTACCTCTCCATGCAATTTTCTACTGTTTGGTTTAGATAAATATTAAAATTAGGTTATTTGAAAAGCCTTCACTTACTGATGATACTAGCAACTGCCACTATTACTGCACTTATACACCATTGACCTTTTAGAATCTCAGYCCTAAAACTCATTGCTGTGTTCTGATCAAATTGCATGTCTGGGGCTCTGGGATGATTTATCAGTTAGAAATTATTTCAAGGGGATGCCTGATTGTAATATATTTCCCTGATGGATCTTCCATAAATCTTACAACGGGCATAGAACGAGGTCACAGGGATGTTATTCAACTTAAAGTTTCCATTCTAAGTTTCAAAATCTCTGCAATCTGGCTCCATTTACATCATACAGAAAGAGCAAAGCAATGACCCTAACAACAATAATGCAAATTTAACACTTGACCCTTATAGAGCATGTAACATTTTTCAAAATAGTAAAGGAAAACTGTCTCAAATTACAAAAGAATCAAACATAGTATATATGCATTATGAATGCTCATATAAAGAGAAAAGAGGAAGAATGCTTTATACTGTATGGGTGGTTCTACAGAACTCGGTTACAAGAAACATGAAGGAATCCTTTATRGTCAGATAGTAGGAAAACTTTAGAAATACTAGAGCAGTTATAACTTTTGGCTGTATTCTTCCTATCTTCTGAGATGGTGGTAGAGAAACAGAATTATCAACAGCATAGTAAAACAATGTCTGTCTAAAGTTAGTAGAAGGAAGCTGTAGCTCAGAGAAGAAGATTCAACTTGTATCAGCATAGCTAAGTGCAAATTCCATAGAATCATAGACTGTCCTGATTGGGAAGGGCTCCACAAGGATTATCAAGTCAACTCCTGAACCTGCACAGGACAAATGCAAGAATCACACCATGTGCCTGAGAGAGCATACTTCTTTATTCTCACTTTTAATTTTCTGCAATAAGTGAACATATGCTACTATTTCTGAAAAATACGTATGTGTAACCTCTTTCATGTCTGTATGGATGGCAGGAGCTGTGAAAGCAATTGGCACCTGTGAAACAAATATCCTGTTTCCCTGTAAATTGTTCCACTGTATCCAAAGGGATATATTGGTCCTACACAGAACCTGCAGCAACTGATAACAAAATTAGAGTTCAGGAAAATGTGGATTCACTCAGTGTTCGCTAACAGTCARTCAGGACTCCGACATGCAGAAGAGTTGTAAGGATCACACTGGAATACAGGAAGTATGGCATATTCACCTCATCAGCTTTAGAAGGGAGTTTCTCCTTATAGTAATATGCCAAAAGTATTTGTGATCTCTTTCAAAGGTTCTCCAAACTGATGAAACTGATGCATGACAGATCTAGTAATTAAAACAAGGAATCAAATACATTTGATTAATTTAAGAAAAGCGTTTGTGTCATGTTCCAAATCTGAGTTCTGTCATTGAAATCATTCAACTGCACCAAGGAGATTTTGTCACAAGAGCATGGAGCTGGCCACATACATTCAATAAACAGAAGTATTACTATGTTAATTTTAATCTTTAGCATGTGCAGTTTTCAATTATCAAGCTGTATCTTGCTGTRCATACCTTCAGCTTAGAACAAAAATACAATTTAAATCTCAGACTGCCTTTAATAAAATTTAAAATACCCTAGTGACCTTTTTATCCATAGATGGAAAAATAACATACAACACATTTGTAGTTATCAATAATCCCCCAAAAATGCCACTTTATCAAAAATAAAATATCTTCTATTTCTATACATAAAGGTGGCAAACACTCTTCAAAAATAATCAAAAGTAGAAGTGTATRAAGTAGGTATACTATACATATTCTGTGTATTTACTGAAATATGGCATTACCTCATATCAAATTTCACTGACTTGCATCCTACCTGAGGCAGTGTGAAGGGACTTTCCCGCTGAATAGCGTCACTATGAGTAAGGAAATAGTGGTGAGATTTATTTCAGAGAACAGTAAGCAACTTACTTTGGGTCATAAGTAAGTTGGTGTCCTAGTCCCTTTAGAACAAAACTGGCTCTGTGATAAAACCAAGGGCCTTATTCTAGACTCTGAGCCCAACTGGTCAAGTGGAATCATTGTAGAAGTTAGAGTGAAGTAATACTGTTCGCAATTTACTCTCACTTATCCAGTATTTAAAGGGTTGCTCTCTGAAGCGCCTGATATATAATTAGAATCAAGCCCTTAATTAACCCTTCTTTATGCATTTAAGATAATGACAATTATTACAGTCTTGTTTCATTGCAATAAATGGCAAACATCCCCAAAGAAATATAYGTTCTCTGAATTAGTGCTCACCCAGTGATTTGAGTACCACTTACTGTGTCAACAGCACCATTTGTTGCCAACATCTTGGCTTGTTTTCCTCTTTGAGTTTTGCAAGAACATTCTAATAGTGAGCAATTTTAATGTTGGTAATCTACATAACTGACTGGAATGAAACAAGACAGGAGAAGTGTTAAAGCTGTGAGCCTTGAGAGCTCAACATTGCTTCTTTAAAACCCCAAAACCAAGGCTGAATTCCCATTTAGATGCTTCATTGGACACAGAATTAAACAGGACACTGAATTAAAATCTGCACTGCTTAAGAGTCTAATGTTAATTCACCAAAATAAATGGAAAAAATTACTATTCCTTTCAAGACCATTTTTGGACCAGATCCAAGAAGCATAATTTCCCTCTTACAAATAAGCAGCTCTTCATGCAGCAGCCAGTTCCTGAGCTCCAGTGAAAGCTCTGAATGAGTAAAATGTTGCCATATATATATATTACTGAGTCATGGTCAATTTATTGTCTACCAGCACACTCATGTTCAGATTTTGTATATCTGACCATATTTCAAATTACAATAATATTGTTTTGGTTTTCGGCAGGCACAGATTTTTCAGAAAATTCTTATCTGAATTAAATATCTGAAAAGTTCTTAATTTTAATTTCAAATGGAAATTAATAAATTACAGCAAGAGGTAGATGTCTCCTCTTTCAGGCTCTGAGCAGTTTCAGTGGGACAAAGCTCATTGTACCATGGTACAAAGCTCATGAATTTCATCTATTTGAATGAGTAATGATATCACCAAGGGTGTAACCAGTCTCTCTTGCATCGCACATATCTGAATCTGTTGTTTTGAGTTGTTAAAACAGGGACATTTGGGCACAGCAGTTGAAAGTAATGAGGAGGTAGGTGTCTAGTAAGCTAAGGTGAATTAAGAATCTGTCATGGACAAGGAGAGAGTAAATGGCAACCCCCAGTGGTTAAAGATTCTGGGGTTTATTTAAGAACAAAGAACATTAGAGCTTTTACTCCACTCTAACTGCTTCACTCRCTCACTTAGTCACTCCCCTCCAGCCGTATGTTCTATAGACCTTGACATGCTTTACCTTCAGGGGCATCCCTACTGGTCCAGGAACGTTTGGCAGAAATTGATGCTGGCTCTTGCCATGCTGCTGCTCACAGTGAACAGCCTTCTGTATTACCTCACTCAGTCGCAACCCATCCCCTGGCATTTGTCTGTACACAGYATTTGGATTTCCATGGTCTTCCCCCATGTCCAAGATTCTTCCTTCAATCAAGATATTTACCCAGGTTAAGGGAATACTTCTTCCTAAATCTCAATAGTCAGTGTGCAGAGGCACAGTACATGTTCACTTCCTGACTTGCAGTTCTGTCTTATGCCACTTGTCAACTGGAAGGTTCAGGACATACTGCTTTWGTTCAGTTCAAGTCTCATCAGTATTTTCAGACGCATATTCGCCCAGTTATCTGCCATGTTAGCACATTTTAAGCTGGTTTTTCACAAGAAATATGACTTTGTAAAAATTACTATGGTTATCACCATTTCAGATCATAGTATATTATAAACAAATGTCAAAGAAATGCCAATATTCACAGATGATTCTTCTAATTCCAGAATTTTTCTTTTTATKATTTTTTTTCTCTGTCTCTGCAATGCTGCCTCTGGCAAAATAGATATGATTTTCTAAAAACTGGATTTCATTATGCAAGTACTTTTTGAGTATTCATATTGTTTGTGAAATAAACAGGGCAGGARAYTTTTTCTCCTTTTAATGCCTTTATTAAAAGTGATCAGCTCAGGATTGGGCAGCTCRATGAGTCTACAGTCTCCTGTCGTCTCTCCCAGGGTGACAATGAGAAGGAGGATATGTGCAGCTTTGTCCACTAGGAGCAGAGCTGGGGGSTCCAGTCCTCTTGAGAGCCTTGTGTCCATGACCCCAGAATATTGAATTTTGCAGACTGGGTCCCTGTGTCGTGGTTTTGGGATAACTCTCGAGCTTAGGGTGAGGGGCAATGAAGACTTTCAGCAACTCTTCAGGCCCAGCACACTGTGCCTCACATCCAGACATCACTCTAATTTCTCAACTCTATATTGGCTCATTGTTTTGGGGGTCTCTTCAGTATTTTTGGAGTAGTGGCTTCTCATTGCATGCTGGTCCTGAGGTTATTTTGCGTGCCCCCCCCCCCTCCTTTGTCTTGTCTCTTCTCCTGTCTKCGTAAGTTCCCCACCCATCACTGCCTGGAGGGGAGAGCTACCAACCGAGCCCGGCCAGGGCTCTCACCRATACAAAAAGAACCATTAACGGCAACTACTCGTAATTATCATAACAAACAGGTCTAGCCACTGTGGTCTGACTAGTTTTTGTAACTTTTTTCTCTCACAAAAAATGGGCAGATTTTTGTTTATAACAGTACCCCCCTCTTTTTCTTTGATCGAGCTTAAATTTAAGCTCGCATCAACTTACAATTTTGTTTATAACAGTTCGCAATCACTTTTTTGCCTATGCCAGATGAAGTAGCTATATACTTCTAACAAGATAATTTATCAAAGTGAAAGGCATTAACTCATTTCAGTATTTAATCACCAAATAAAAATTTACAACGCAAAGCAGCAATTATAATTTAAAAATGCATAGAAATTAAAAACAAAAATAAATATAAGTAAGTTACTTAATACTTTCAAAGAAATGGTTATATCTGGAAGTCAAGACTGAGGTTATAACTTGGTCTGAAGTTCTTAACCTTTTCATAAGAGCCCTTCAGGGCACTATTCTAACAATAATCATGAAGAATTCCCTATACTAAAAGGTATAACCAAGATCATGTGTTCACATTCAAGGGTTATAAAGGAATGGTTTGTGATAAAACAAATGTCATTTTAACACCTATAAATAAATTTAAGTTCCATCATGACACATTTACTAGACATTACAAAATATTACACAAAAAACTGAATTTTACAAGATTCTRTGTTACTAGAAATTGTTCTACGGAACTGTTCCATGTTCTGCACAGAAAGCAACATAACTTTGTCTTTTAAGATGTTTCTAAATCTTTTATTTTGACACATTCTAGCTCCCCAAATACTGTGGAAGCCAAGACCTCTGAAAGCATAAGGCATGATATGACTTASTGGTCTGGGGGTGAAAAATCCTGCCTGCAGAAAACCCTGACACTCCATGAAAGCAATGCTGAAAACGAGGGCTGGAGAAGGCTGACAGACGGATGGTTAATTTGTCTGATGAGGCTCAGTGCAGGTCAAATAGACTTTTGTGTATTGAGTCATCATAATGTCTCTGAGACAGACAGTCATCTCTCTGGCTGGCTTTTAATGTTTTGGGGACAGCTAATGGAGAATTTGAATTGTTCAGCATAGAACTGGATGTGATTTCTCCAGCTCATGATCATGTACAGGAAATGACTAGGACAATTTTAGTTGCAAGGTCACTTAAAACATCCAGCCAAATACCAGGAAAGTTCAGGGAAATCGCTTTTTTTTCCTATATTCTATACCTTGAATAACCTGAGAATTGAGTATGCTTGTTTCATTAGTCACAAATATATAATCAGGTTCATAGTTCTATGRTCTAAATATTTAGCATTTTCACTGCAGAGATCTGGTAATTTTCAGTGAGGGGATGAAAGCACCTTTTAGATACCAGCAACATCTCTTTACAGAAAACAGTACAAGTTGTGCTGTTGCAGCATTTTTTTGCAACTCAAATTTCACTTTTCAACAGGTAGTTTACCTGACCTAGATTTAAATTGAAATTAATTACCACTGTAAACCAAATTGATTTTGAGTTTTTAATCATGTGCCACAAATATTTCACACTGTCAAATGATGGGCATTTTTTAGTGAATTGTTATAATGAATTGTTGATTATTACTACCATAAGCTGGATAAAATTAGAACTGTTTATTGTTTATCAGTCAGAATTGCTAGTTCATGTAGCAGTACRTTTCTATCTATTATTCTATGACTTATATTAGCTCTTGGATATATATGCTGGTTGCATGAATGTGTACTGCCCCTCTGGAATTTTTTTTCTTCTCAGAACACTTTATTAACCTACTGAGAAAGTAAATTCTACAGTGAGAGTTGTTAATGAGAGAGAAATATTTCAAGACAGATCTTTATGTTGGAGTCTTCCCTTATTCAATTACATAAATGCATCATTTATGACTCATTCTTGCTATCAAGAGATACATTTTACATTGCAATTTTCATGATCTAATTGTTGACAAAATATTTTAAAATCACTTGTTTTCTTGTTCCTCTTTCTCTTCAAATTTGGTGGCTGTGGATTTAGGAGGTGAAAAACACTGGATGACAGAGTCAGCTTTGCCAAATACCTTCAGCTTTGAGGAGCATCCTCACCATTGCAGATTGGAATAGAACTCAGCTCATAAGTACATAAGTGAATGGATCAGATCAAACAAAATATGAAGCTTACATCTGAGACAAACCAAATCAATAAAGAGATTTGCTTGTGTCATATTTTCATGCTACTTATTTTTCTCTGTTTCCTTGTTTCAGTATATGTTTGCTTGGGCCCTGTGGGAGGACATTTGTTTTTATGCTTTCTTCCACTTTCTGATTAATGGATATTGCRTAAGGAACAAAATAACCAGGATAAAAAACAAAACAACCCATAAAGAAAGGCTTTCTTAGCTTAATTTCTGTGCAAAACCATACAGATTATAAAGACCAAAAGCAGCACAAACCATTAAGCGGGCTATCTTGAAAGCAGTGGTCAAAAAGCAGAATCATAAACYTAATATTACATAAAAAACATGGCAAATTTAGAATTGTATTTTGGTGGAAGACAAATTTAAAAATGAGAGAAAAAAATAAAAATATTTCAAAGCTGCATGCAGCAAAATGATAATCAGTGATTATTCGTGTTTTAATTAAGGATATAATTTAAATGCTTAGTTAGATCTGATCTTAAAAGCCTAGATTCTTCTAAGTTTGAGTTCTTAAATGACACAAATTCTTTTATATGGGAATTCTGAGAAAGGAACTGTAACTAAAGAATGGATCAGTTCATGATTAAATAAGTTTTAACCTCTAAAAGTGAACTAGAATAGTAAATCACAGATTGTTCACTTTCCACATAAAATTATTCCTGTACTAGACCTTCATACAATACATGAYGTGAACTCACAAGATCACAATTTTTTATGGTGGTTGCCAAACCCAGAGCTCTAAAAGGAAAAAAATCAGAAAAAATCTATATGAAAGAAACAAATTGGTTGCCAAAAACGTCTTTWAAATCAATAAATCATCAGGGTAGACAATAGCCCATTTTGCCATTGATTACTAGTATTTTTATTCATTATTTTTCTCTAAATTTCTCATTTTTAATTGTTCAGTGGACAATAAATATGAAAACTTGCAACCTGCAGATTGCTTCCCATAGCTACTTAAAATTTTCTGTATATATCTAGTCATCACCATCACATGCTATTGTTTCTGCTTTTGATATATCTGACTGCTAAAAGAGCAGTAGAGAATAACAAACAACAAATAAAAAATACATATGTCCGTGTGTGAATGTCTTTTTTCTCGTATGAGCAGGTATCTACAGAAAAAAATTGTATTCCCCAAGCATGCACAGAAGAAAAATTTATGTGTGCAAAAAAAAAAAAAAAAGCAGGTTGGAAACAGTTAGTAAACACCCATCTGGATTTAGACAAATATTTGTAAACATTGTATTAATACATTTCTCCATATTTCTTTACAGACACGGCTTTCCTTTTATGCTTTCTAAAATGCACACAAAATCAAAATGTAGGAATTGGGGAGCTTTTAAACCAATTTAATATTTTTTATTTGCCTTATTCTATATATGATATAGAGTTAATAWAGGAGTCTCAATTATTTTTGTTTTCATTCATTAATATTGTGTTTTTAAAACCTGTAGCAAGTACATCATATCTCTCTGTGAATATTATTATTACATTCTCTGATTGTTATCTTATGTGATATGGAAAGTAATCAACCATCCAATTTTTGTTGAAAATCGCAAAAAGACTGTCACATAAGATATAAGAAAGCAATTTCCTGAATTCATTGACCTTTCAATTGATATCATAACACAGCATAATCACTAGGCATTTAAATTAGCAATGTAACTCAGCATAGACGGATAACTGAAATCTCCAGGGCTTGTTGCCTGAACAAGACCACAGCACTGTAGCTAAAAGGGTAAATGTGCTTCATGTTTAGGGATGACCTTTAAGTCCCACAGCTGCCTATCATACGTCTTGTTAATCTGCCCTGTTGTTGGGTTCATCTGCTTATTTTATCCTTTTTTTTTGTWGAAGTTTAGTTTTCAGTCAGGTCTGACACTTCTGCCACAGGTGCAAAACAGGTCTGTGAGCTTTATTTTGCTTTAATCTAGGCTCACAGACATCTGCCTGAGGAAAATATTTGAACACTGAAAACCAGATTTATTCTTAAAATCTTTGTCTTTTAAATGAAAACATAAATAAACAAGGGGAGTTTCATATTGCTTTTCCTTTGACACATATATTTGATCATAGTTTGATTAAAATAATCTGGCTAAAGTCAATCATGATTTTCTCTTCCTTAAGATTAAGTATCCAGCCTAACTTTTTATAGTCTATATAGTCATCAGAGCAGAACTAGCACTCATAACTTTTTCTGGTTATTCTAGTACCTAATCAAAGATGAGGCAAAATAATGTCTGCATAAAGATCTGTCTCCATTTCTGTACTGAAGATAAAGAGCAGCAGCCTCTCTCTCTCTGACAGCAGACAGAAGAACTCAAAGACAAGAAGGGAGGAGAATTCCAGGACAAGTTTTTAGAAGTCACTGTTGAGATAAGAATTCAAGGTCTACGAAATTTTGTTTATTCACAAYGCCTCTTCTCTGTGGAATTATAGCCTTTCTGGGGACATGAAAGTGTAGATGCATGATTTCCTTTGTTTGAACTCACAAAATTAGAAGTTTTCAGTTTGTGAGCCTTTGAAATTATATATGTATATGTGTACCAAGACTGGAACCACCTAAGTCGGATCACAGTTCAGCATAAGTTGTGTCCCATTAACACAGGGGAGATTGTTTAATGAAAAACAAAATAAAAACAAAATAAAACAGCTGACTTCCTTAACCAGTACTTTAGTCTATGAAATCAAATTCCATAACCATTGACTGGAAAAACTCTGGAAGGAATCAAAAGAGTGTTGCTTGATGGAGGACTGGAAAATTTGATTCATTGGAGTCTGACAGTGGTGTTAGAAACGGGTTTGGGATTACTTGCCTTAGAGGCCAAGTGCCGTACCACTGAAAACCCTTGACACTGACAAGAAAGGTGTTAAGGACTGATTTCAAAAAGCAATTGAACAAACGTTCTTATCCTATAAGTCACCTCTTCTGGACATTCACAGCTGTATTTCTGCTCCAGTTGAATTTATACTGCTACTCCTTTATGTCACAGAGTGAAGTCTGGTAATCTAATTCAAACCTATTCACTCAGTATTACCTACTGGTTAGCTGAAGACCCCAACAAATTTGTGCTGTAATAAAGTCACATCCCTAATGAGGTGACGATACCTGATACTTGGTAGCCTGAACAGCAGTACCAGAATGTTCCTCTTTGTAGAGAAACACAAGTTAATTGATAAAATTCAAGTTAGTTTTTCTTTTCGCTGAGCAAAGGACTACAGCTTACTGTACACAAATCACTCTGTTCTTTTAATCTACTTTTTTTTTCTCTCTGACATATAAACTTTTCTAAAATAAGCAGTAATTTTCAGGGTTTATAACATTCATTATCCCCACTGCTTATCTTGTGTAGCAGGCTTGTGCTTTTTAAAAGGACATTTTTCTTCTTGTATTGCTGTTTACTTCTCACACGGTACTTTTACAGAGAAAATGTCACATTGTAAAGTGTCCAGGTAACCTCCATGCAATGTTTTTTTAACCATAACTTTATTTTACAAAAAGGCTTTTTAACAGCAAACCCAGGTCAAAGCACTGCAGAGTTTGGAGACAAAACAAAAGTTCCACAGTAAAGAAAAATCAATGATCTTTCAAATAAATCAAGATTAAATCAAATCAAGTCAGTTTAACAGAGGATTTTAAAGCCAAACAGTGATTTTGCTTACCTGATAGCCAACCACAGGCACAACAGACCAGATGAATATAAAGCCAGTRGTAAATTCTTGTATCCTCTCCAATCTCATGTTATAAACAAATGAAAAGACATTGAGCTAGCTCCTGACACTGTTATTGGCAAGTATCTGTTCCACAGGATGTCTTTCAGTAGGGAAGAACTAAAATTACATGGTATTTTATAAGATGGCGGAAATTGACTTTTATTGTTAATCAGCTGTATCATTTCAAGTAACTGTGAAGTACTGAGAGTCAATAAACATATTGGAGATATCAATTAATTATTAGAATGTCTAAATTGAAATTCAGTAAGCTGTTTCAAAATATGCAAGCCTTAATTACTTCCTTTTTCACAAAACACGTGCTAGATAGATTTTTAGAATACGATGTCTCATTAAACACTGTATTTATTTATCAGTCCTAGCAGGGTGAAAGGTTTATAGCACATAGTCAGCAGTGGAAGGAAAAATATTTGACTTGAACTTATACATTTGTTCGTATACTGTAAGTGATTTTGGCATTTATAAACTGGTTTTTGCTCTGGGCTCTCTAAATCTCAGCTAAAATGCCAAGCTAGTCATCAGCCATCCATTTCCCTTTCATCCAAGTGCTCAGCACAGTGTAGAACCTGACACATTAGAAATTGTGCTGATATTCTGCATACATGCACAGTCTCAGTTTATTGTTTCAGTTGCCAGTTAAACCTGGCTAGTATTGCATAAAATAACACATCTGACTTATCAGTTCAGTCATATAAAGTGATAATCATAGTTGAAAAATGAAGTTTCTTTCTAAGCAACTTGCAATATTATGAGCAGGTAGCTAGCTCATAGCCACAAAATATAAAGATCCAACTTTTTATAGTAGTTCATAGTTTATGATCCATCTTGTACTAGTCTAATATTTAAATAATTATGTTGAGGGTTTACCTCATAAGAGGGAAAAGGAGACCTAAGGCACATTTCACTACTAAATATTACTCAAATGTACCCAAGGAATTCACCAGACTTCCTAAAAACTGAATATCTGAATGTCTTTGGTTACACTAAAATGTAGCACCAAATATGGGATACATCTCATTTAGCTTTATTAGCATAAAATGGAGGCATCAAACTTTGAGCTAGATAGACATCCACTATATGCTCAGTATCTTCCTATAGCAAGGAAGAAAGAGGTATTAGATACCTGACTTTAGCATATCAGACTGTGGGTAAGAAGWGTCCCACTCCTCATTGTGCAATGTTAAAAGGATAAATATTTTATCTGCTACTGATGTTAATATATTTAGGAAGCATTTACATCTGTCTCACTGGAAGGTGACACCTCCAGTCACATCTCAAAGTTTTGCATTAGAGTCTCCTMTGTGTTTTATGGGTCTAGAAAACATGCAAGTTTTTTGACAAGTACCTTTTCATTTTCCCAGCTGGATGCTGATTTCTATAAAACAAATTATAAAGATAATTTTCAATTTATTTATTTTCATTCATCTGTATGGTTACTCCTTTTYAATCACTTCATCTTGTTAGTGTCTTAAAAGGAGAACAGAGACACTTTAAATGAGTATCAGATAGGGTCTTACTTTCATATTTTTGCAGTTAGTTTAATATTTTGAATTCTCACAAATCCCTGTATGTTCTTATTAACTCTTACACTGCCTTTACAATTATTTGCTATATGAGTAGTGGTAACTTCAGGAGGACAAAAATCCTAAACTTCTTGCAGAAAATACAGGGTATTTGTCCCAAAACTTTTACTCTCTGGTGGTTTTTTCAGTTCAATTTTCCAATGCAGATCATCTTCACAACAGCTGCACTAATAGTCAATACTCCGTGCCAGGTCCTATTTTCTGATCCATAGAACACATTAAATCACTTTTACTTGCTAGTTTGCCAATTAGCTTTTTCCACTGGATGAGTTTTCTTCATCAATTAAAATTATTGGTGATCATCTAAAGTAATTTCCCTAGTTCATTGCCACTATTTCTGTGCCMCTATTGAAGCTAGTACATTATGCCTTTACCAGCTGCCTTTTACCTGTCTACTGATCTAAACAGACTGATGCTGATATTGAAATTACAGTGATGGATCTAAGATGTGCTCAGTAAGAGATTGAGATTCACTCAGAATTTACCTTTTTTGTTTCCTTTATTTAGATACACAGAATCATAGAATGGGTTGGGTTGGAAGGGACCTCAAAGATCATCTAGTTCCAAATTCCCTGTCATGGACAGGGACACCTTTCACTAGACCAGGTTTCTCAGAGCCCCAGCCAACCTGCTTTTGAACTCTTACAGRAATGTGAATGGAGTTTCATCCACAACTTCTCACAGAAACCTGTTCCCTTGCCTCACCACCTCACAGTACAGACTTTCTTMCCATCTAATCTAATGTTATTCTCTTCCAGCTTGAAACCATTCYCCCTTGTCTTGTGATTACATACGCATGGAAATTAATATTTATAAAATAATACATATGTAAGTCAGAATTCTATCAATTTCCATTTCAGCAAGACAAAGCTCATCCTGAAACTTAATAATAAGGTTTAGAAAAGACATCTACTTATGTAATGTAATTATCTAGGACAGTGGAAACATTTTAAAAGAAATCACGTAGACAGTTTTTTAGGAATTTGATCACAGCTTTAGAGTTAAAATGTAGCAGCTAAGCCACATCTGGTGGGTTGACCTTGGCTGCTTTCATCACTCCCACTTCTCAAGTGGACAAGCAGAAAAATACRAGAGTCTCGTTGATCAAGCTTAGGACAGAGAGGGATCACTCAGCAATTWCTATCGTGTGCAACACAGACTCAAAGTGGGGAAWTTATTTTAATTTATTATTAATCAAAAGTCAGAGTAGGGCAATCAGAAATCAAACCAAATCACACAACACCTTCCCACCCCTCTCTTATTCATGGGACCAACTTAACTCAGGATTTCTCTACCTCCTTCCCACCACAGAGGCACAGGGGGTCAGGAACTGGGRGTTGTGGTCAGTTCATCACATGTCTCTGCCATGTCTCTCCCAYGGGAGACAGTTCTCTATGAATTTCTCCGGTGTGACTCATTCTCATGGGCTGCAGTTTTCTGTGAACTGCTCTAGCGTAGGTCCCTTCCATGGGCTGTCATTCTTCAGGAGCAAACTGCTTCAGTGTGGATCCGCTGTAGGAATGAGTCCCACCAGCTAAGCTGCTCCAGTATGGGCTCCTCTCTCTGCAAGGCACAGATCCTGCCAGCAGCCTGCTCCATGGGGTTCTGGTCTCCACTGGGTGTATCCACCCACTCCAGCATGAAGCCCTTCATGAGCTGGGGGGGGCCAGTCTGCCTCTYCATGGTCGTCACCATGAGCTGGACMAATTCTGCTCTGGAGCCTGGAGCACCTCCTTCCCCAGCTTCTTCACTGATCTTGGTACCAGGACAGTTTGTCTCACACACTCTCACTCCTCACCTTTGACTGGAGCTGTGAACAAGGTCTTCTTCCTCTTCTTATCTATGCTATAGATACAGAAGTATCTGTAGTACGGAAGTGCTACTGCAATGGCTGATTGGCTCGATTTTGGCCAGCAGTTCCATTGGTCATGGAGGAAGCTTCTGGAGTATTCTAAAAGAAGTCACACCTGTAATTCCCACTATCAAACCCATATCAAACTTATGTAATACACCACATTACCTCAGAGCAGAATAATTTTCTTCCATTTTTCTGAACAGAAAAATAAGCAGACAAATATATAAATAAATGCCCTTATTTTTTGTTGCAACTGCGCACCAAAGATGSAACATGATTTCACTGGAAGCCTTGAATGTGAGCTCTTACTTTGTTACACAGGCCTGGACCTCACTAAAAAGGCTGTATAAACACTAAGTCACTCAAAAACAAAAGGCCTATAAAGTTATGTGTCTGATGAGTAGTGAAATACATTCAAACATTGAATTATGTCTTTCCTTTCTACTTATATTGAATGAGATCTGAAATTCACAGCAGTCAACCTGGTAATAAAATGGTAATAAAACATAAAAATGAATTTGTCAGACCCCTCTCACATCAGCTTCCACAGCTCAGMAAAGGATACATTTTTATTCATCTCAGACAGGGATCTAAAATTTAAAATTCCTTCAGGAGCTTAGGGACTTAAGCAATGATTTTAGACATGAGCAAATGATCACTGTTTCTCTCACAGTTCAGGATATACTCTTATACCATATTTTAATACCATAGTTTTCGTCATATCCACGTCATATTCTTAACATTAATTTAGTAAAGTGCTTTGTGACTTCATATTCATTTTATGCTGGATTATTGGTTTTTCATAGAATAATAGAATGCTTTTTGTTGGAAGGAAGCATTAAATGTCATCTAGTCCAACCTCCCCTGCAATACTCTGGGACCTCTTCAACAAGATCAAGTTTTTCGAAACTCTGCCCAACCTGACCTTGAATGTGTCCACATTTTTAGTCTTTAATATCTTATATCCTATTTCTCCCTGCAATTCTCTCATCCTTAGGTTGAATGTTATGTAAACAATGTGAAGGAAAGGAATAAGGTTGCTGTTACTGGTCAGCTCAATTTTTCAACACATAAATAGGGTTAATCTTTTCCTGGATGATAAAAATTAGCTCAAGATTTTCAATAATTGCAAAGAGGAAATAGAAATGAGAGCTGAAACATTTTCACACCATGACAAACTGTATTGCATATATTTGAGATAGTCTGAGAATTCTTAGCTTTATTAGGCTGTCATATCATGTTGCACATTCCCAAAATGTAATCATCTGCAGCTGCCTGTTTCATTTCCCTGTAAAAATTCTGTATTTGACTAGTTTGTGATGTAGACCATTCAGTCTTCATATATTTTTAAAATGGAAGCTGGTTTAGAGATCACATCTTAGAAGATATTGTGAAGCTACTCTGGGAATGGAGAGTCTGGTCCTAATATCACAGATCAATTTAAAAACTACATATACTTTGATGACTCTCAGTCTGAGGCAAATTTTGACTATTCTTAGCACTTTGCATCCATCTGTCCTAGATAGTATAAAAATCATAAATATGAGAAATACTTTTGACAGGAAAGAAATCAAGGCACAAAAAAAATAGGAAACAAGCAATACTAATTAATGGGACAAATATGAGAAATGCTTTTGACAAGAAAGAAATCAAGGCACAAAAAAAGGGAACAAGCAATACAAATTAATGGGATAAATCCAGATGTCCAAGTTCCATCCAAGAAAAGAAACCTTATATGTGTTAAAAAAAATCTTGTAATGTCTCTTAGCAGTGAATAAAAAGAAGCAGATATGCTGAACAATTTTAATGCCTGTTTTACAATGAAATTAATCATGTCCTAATCTCCATTCACTACATCAACCAGATTTTATTGACTTTGAAGAAAGACCTGCATAAAAAGGTTGGATAGACACATCTAAACTCTATACTTAGTGACACAAATCCCACCTAAACACTTGGAAATTGTTGTACAAGACATTAAACACTTTTTAGCTTCATTCCTTTTTTCTAAAAAAAAATTAATGAAAGTAATTGTAAAACTTCTCTTGTTTTCTTGAAAAGTTTACATCTTTGTAACTTCTAGGGGCTTTTTGCTGTATTTCTGTTTGAAGGTGAGGGGTGGGGGGATTTTGTTTTTTTTTCATTTTTACCAGGAGATTAATAACCTAAGAAAATCTAGACAGAGGAAAAGAGAATAGTATAGAAAGGCAATTTTTGATCTTTCAGTAGTGAGTTGACGTATTTTTCTCTTAAGCTGCTTCTAAAATTATTTTATCTTGCCAGATAGCTATAACAACGAAATAATTTTATAATTACTGCTGCTTGCTCCCCTTTCTATGTGCTTCATTCCTCTTACATATTTCCATATATGCAAATATCAGCCTATAATTTCTCTCTGCACCATGAAATTAATATCCTGTGATGGAATGCTATTTTAATTGAACTTACTTTTATTGAAACCAAAGTTTCAATAAATCTGGTCAAAATACTGTGTAGTTTCTTAAAGAATAGTYCTTGCAAGCTCAGAAACCTCTTCTTCAATAAATTATGCTAGGTTTAGACATCATGAGAGAATTCTTTGTATCAAACTCTTATTCAAATGTAAGTTGTCATGCTTTAGTGTGGTGTTTCCAAGGATATTAGAGTTTTAAAGAGTCAATATTCATCTGGTACTAAGGTTGATGACTAAATAAAAAGCTTATATTTCAGAACTAATTATTGTACAAGTTATTTGCAACTAGGTCTCTACAAAATACTAATTAAAAAAAAACCACAATCAAATTCCCACAAATTGGACTCCCATTATGTGTGCTGACAGATGCATTACTTCTATACCGAAATTCCCATTTCTAACAGTTAGACCCAAAAACTCCCTAGGGAGATTTTGCATCATGCTGCTCCATAATGGTCAAGMTCCCCTGTCCTGGTAGAGTTCTCTAGAACCAATTGGCTAGCTTTATCATTAAAGTATGTCTGACTGACAGCACCATCTATTCATGAGTCTTGGAAAGGTCAACAAGATGCATTTGGAACACATATTTGCAACTGAACTTCTGCTTGAAAGGTGAATTAAAATAATGGAACTGTAAATAAGAGGATGCGACAGAATATAAATGAGAAAGAAACTCTGAAAGACTTCTGACAAGRTTCTTTAGTAGGACAGGAAAATTACTTGTATCTAAGGCAATTACTAAAAAAATTAATTTCTAAATTTTTCAGACTAAATCAAGCCTCTGAAACATGATGTTTATCTTTCCAATTTTTCTGGCATAGCAACCATGAAATGTCTCTCCTGTACAACTCCTATCATTACAAAATTTTGTATGTTCAGTGTTCTTGCCTAAAATACAAAAACTTSTAAGTATAAGAGGCTGTTTCTTTCCCAAACAATAAGAAAGACATTTTCAAAATACACAGATTTCATAACCGAAAGACTACCATGCTGAAGTTGAAAGTTTCCACATTAAAGAACARCAATTTGCAAAGCAATCAAAGGAGAGGATGATCTGAAATACTGGTAAGATTGCAGATATATCCAGGATAAATAGCCATTTTTGGTCCTCTAGAACTGGATGAGAAGAAAATAAAATTAATAAATTAATAAATTTGTGGGGTTGTTTGTGCCTGTGACTAAAGAAACACTGTAGCAAGGAGTTGGAATTAGACTCTCAAGAAAGATGGAGTACATAAGAGAAAATAAAAAATAACCCAGAAATGTGCATTAGCATCACTATCACATAGAGGCTACTGTTTTCTAGGCTCCAAAATGCAGTAATGCAAAAAGGCAACTTTCAGACTCACTGGCACAGAACCCTGAGTGTCAAGGCAAGGTGAACAGGACTTCCAATACCTCCTACGAAAACAGAATAGCAAGCTGTTTATCCTCAGTTCATCTGCAGAATGAATCAGCTCTGACACGACTTAAATCTGTGATCAAAGGGGGTGCATGAACCAAAGTTATTAGTGGTGTAGCTAAACCAAGTACAAGCAAATCTGAATATATCCCCCAGGAGTTTACTAAAAACAAAATACAGGATATAAACTAATAGTTTCCAGCTCTAAACATTCCAAAACCCCACACATTCTTATTACATGTGAAAAAGATTTGTCATGTGAACGTTAGAATGTTGATACTTTCACTGGTCCTTTTCATTGATTATTATTTAATTTTCACTGATTATTATTGATTGAAAAACAAATGAATACTTGAGTTCTAGAAACAATACGTTATGCTGTGTTGCATTTACTATATCCATTTTATTGTATTATTTGACACAATTATGTCTTTGGATGTGTGGATCCTTTCTATTATCTGCACTAACATATATGAAAGATTTTGCTTGTCTGTTGCAAACTRCTCTTGAAATACTGAATATTTCTAGTGTTTTAATGCTTCAACCACCAAAGCCTAACAAAGCTATGGTTTTTTTTCTGTATTCTTCTTAAATGTTTGCAATTAAATTCAAGTCTACTGAAGTTAAACATGATTCAGGGGAGCACAGACTTAGATGACTTTAATGGAATCTGGATTTCATATGCTGATATTCTTCTCATTTGCACACTAAGTATTGACACTATCCTACACTGATATAAAAAGCTAAACTTTTCTAGAATACAGCTGACTGCAGATCAGAAGTTTTCAGATGTTTCTAAACTGCAGTGAATATACATGCTGCATTCTATGGACCCAGTGCCTTCACCTTTCATATAATTACTCTCTTGTCAGCTCTGTCCTTCTTTCCAATAATTCCAGCTCATTCTAATTGGAGCTTCCACTAAAATTAAAACCACAAGCTGCTCCCTTCCCCCCGCTCCCTCTGGTGCGACAGACAAAAGGCAAAGGTAAGRACAATATATGGCAAACAGCAGTGAGATAAGAAAACAAACAATAACAGCATTATTAATAACAAAAATCTACAAAATTAGGGTGATTTCCATGCAAAGATGCTCACCGACCAACCTGGTATCATGTGGCACTCAAGATAATGACAAAATGGCAGCAGGTCCTTTATGGGCCACCTTTCCCTTCCTGACCATAATCCACGCCTCCTCCTCCTCAGAAGTGAGAATCCCTTATTCCACCCCACGGCAGTTAAGAATAGCAATCTATAAATGCCCACACCAGGCTCTGCCCCCTCACAGCTGCTGTGAAAAAATGAACTCTGTCCTGCCAAGAGCCAGGACAAACCCTCACAGTTAAAAACTGTTTGTTGATGTTCAGAGGGAGCCTCCTGTGCTTCATTTYGTAACACAGTATAAAAACGGTAGATCAGCTAGGAAGTAGAATTTGGACATTGTGCGCTTCTGTAGGGAAACAAAGTTGCAGCATATACACGTGGTTCATTTACCAAAGGATTTCTGAGTAACCTTGCAAATGACAATGCAGTCCACTGAAAAATTACAGCAGCTCTCCATCTGTTTAATTTAGGATATGATAAATGGCATGCTGTTTGGATTTCTCTGCAACTAGAAGAGATGAGGTTCAAAATCAAGCTGGATATCTGTCTGCTCTTTCAGTAATTTCACAGTAGGGTTATCAGAGACTATTCTGTCTAGACTAATTGAGGGAAAGTTCATTGCTGTTGGAAATAGGTATCTGTGAAGTAATGTTTCATTTCAACCAGGAAGACAAATTGCTGTGTGTCTTACACTTGAAATAATTACAGTAACTCCTCTAGAGAAAGGAGGTAATATATGGGAATAATCAGTTAATTGTAATACGTGATATGTTATCCCTGTGAAGCAGGAACTACATGAAAGGTTTTTGAGAACTGTGATGCCATTCCTCACCAACTGCAAAACTACACAGCCAATAAAGTCATAGCTCACTGAAAACAAATATTTTTAGTCTTGGGAATGGCAAAGGGTTCTGCAGATTGTTTCTTTTTCATAACATTATATCAATATGGAAAAATCATTATTATATTTTATGAAAGCCTAGAACATACAGTCTACTTGTATCTTAAATCAGTTAACATCAATTAGGGTACCAACAATCTGAAAGCATGATACCTTTGAAGAAAGTGTATAGAAGAGAAGTATCAATTCACCACCTATTGCAGTAAGGGTAGATAGAATATCCTAGGCTATTTCTAAACCAGAATTATATGAATCTTTTTACACTTAGAAGTACAACAATTTTGAAGGATTTGAAGAAATCTCATCCACCTTTATTAAAACCTTTGCTTAGAAGTGTCAATGCCTATTTTCATACAATGATTGGACTTTAACCCATCAACCACCAGCAGCTTGAATACCCTTTATAATTACTATCCAAAATGGATTTTATGTTAGGTATCCCTTCATTGTAAGCAGATAGCTTCCAGTGCTTTCACTCTCCATAGCTGRATGAGGGTTTATGGGTATCAAGATGAAAGAATGGGTGATTTTTTAATGTTATTTTCTGATTTATTTCAAAACATCTGAAATGCTAGACAAATTAATAGGAAGGCATTTTCACAGGAGTATATCTTGACTTGAAATGACTGGTTCCAAGTACTAAACAAACATACAAAGAAGCACAAAGTAATACTGTTCTATTATTTATCTCTATTCTTCATATTTCTGTGATCTTTATATAAAGGAGAATAAGATAACTTAACTCTAGCTGTCTGATCCTTGATCCTGATTGCAGTTCAGAGCCCAAGAACTGAAGAAAGATTTTCTACCAGAGCTAATGATTATGACATACAGAAAGTGCAATATTTCAGGAAAATTTTAATCTGCTCAATTAGGGYAGGTCATAAGCTATTGCTACAGCTGCWGGAAGGAACAGTAACACAAAAGATGTTTCACAGTCTCAAAATCAGATGGCTTCATTGTTTAAACTTGGCCAAGAAATAACAAAAACTTACTGCCAAATACAGCAGTAATCATGGGTGCACATCTGGGTCTTACTCAAATCTCAATTAGACCTGCGTAAATTAAAAATAACTTGATCAAGATTATTACATTTAGAGCAATTTAAAAACAATGTAAAGTTAGAATTTGGCCAATCACCTAAAACATATTAAAATATATTTAGAAGGAGTAAATCTTGCATGGGTTTTTTTCTACTCCTCTTTACTACTTTCCTAAACCCCAAAGATATTTTTGTGTAATTTTTTATTAAATTCTGAGTCATGCTATAGTATAGATTAAATTACTTTTTTTTCAAGGTCTGCAATTCTGAACCAGCTGGGAGAGAACATATGCTTGCTTGCTTTGAAACAGATTTTAGTATTTCATGGCTCAAAATTATACAAATATTAATTTCAATCTATACGAGACATGCTAGAGGTCAGGTAAAGAAAAATGCACAAGCTAACAATAAACAAATTACTTMATTTCACCTGGAAATGTGTTTTCATATTATACTTATGCTTTAACCCTCACTTGAATAACACTCATTCAGTTCAAAACACTGCTCTCAATGAATAACAAGTGTTGGCGAGTGTGCACCACTTCCCAGCTTGATATAGCCAATATAGTCATAGCAGCTTCTAAAACCTGGGAGAAATGATGCAGTGGTCCATATTTCAAATTATCTTTGCTTTTTGGTAAAGGGTTATTTTTATAATTACAACAAGATTGACTAGACTGTCTGGTAACTGAAGACCCCTACTAAAAATTCTACATACCTTCAGAGAGTGCATCAGCCATCCTTGTTATCCACAAATGTTTTTGTGTCCTTTGAAGTGATTAGTCTTTCAACATGAGCACACAGACTATATTTCAATGCAAAAAAAATGTATTTCTTGTCTTTCACTCCTTAGCTTAACTCCCTAAATCAGTTAAACAATCAATTAGTTTTTTTATTGAAGTGGAACTACAGTTACAGTTGCAGTACAGTTAACTCTGAATTGCAGTAAGATACCTTACAAAGGCTGTGTCTCATCCCTCAGAGTGGGGATTACAAAGGCAGGGATTCTTTTTGTGCCTAACGCTTTGTAAATGATTCTGGCCATTGTTTAGTATTTCAGAAATAGAGAAAGAGTTTTTTAAAGCATACCATTTTCTTTTAAAAGCATACAGTTAGTACCCAGTTCTAGGAAGACAAATTCAGTTTTTCTAATATGAATTAAAGAGCAGCCATGTGGCTTCCATTCAGGCATTACCAATTGATTTTTATCTTTTCTGAGGTTAAATTGCTTGCTATAATTAATACTGCCCCCAGGTAGTTGTAACTTTTACAAATAATATTCAGCATGTGATAATAGGTCTCACTGGCCATGACAGCAGCATGGGGTCACATTAATACAGAATAAATGGTCTTGAAAAAAATTCAGTATTAAATTTATCTTTTCAGCTCTTTTCTCTTACAAATAAATCCATAGTAGAAATAGGAGAAAAGAAAACCCCTATCAAATCCAGTTTGTTATCTCCCAAATGTCTTGAATTGTCAAAGTGCTATTCATACATATTCTTATCTTTATTTGAATGGATCAGGTTTCATCTTTCAAATGCTGTAAATCCATAATAAGGTGTTTGAATGCAGTACTCAAAGTGCTTCCTGGAGTACACCATATTAAAATGGCTGCTCATGCAATCAAAACACTGCTTCCCCTGTCTTCTTGGTTTCAATGGTATATTCTTCACAATCCATCTCATCTCATCTCATCTCATCTCATCTCATCTCATCTCATCTCATCTCATCTCATCTCATCTCATCTCACACACAGCAATATAAGATTAATAATATTAACTTTTAATTTGCTCTTTTACTTTATCTGAGAACACAAAGCTGGGGTAAAGAATCTTGTTTTCATCCCAGTTACGATGTAAATTGAAGAGCTAGTGGATGCGTAGACAGAGTTTTTGAGTAGTTGTAGAAGTTTTTCCAGGCCAAAAAGAAGAACATGGTACCCAGTATGTCTAACATCTGTCAAGTACACAGATGATGTCTCTGAGTCACTACTGAAAGCTTTCATTTAAACCATGCTCAAATTTTACTCCAGAAATAGTTAGATCTCAGAACACTGAAAGCCCAGGAGTAAGAGAGCATGAGTGTAATTTGTACAGTCAATGGACCAATGCCCTGGAGAGAAACTAGGGAAGACATTGACCATGTGAACAGGCAAATTTTTTAATACCTTGTCATCATGCCATATCCACTAACCTGGAATTTAGGACAATGTTTAGGACACCAATATAAGCAAAGTCAGTGACCAAATTAGAATGAGAAATCTGATGGGTCTAAGGAAGTTTCAGTTACTTCGGCTAATTGATGAGAAAAGTTGTAACTCTTCTGAAGGCTGAATGGCTGCGCAATCATCTCTCCCAGTAACTGAAAAATTTCCATGTCTCCTCAAAGTGCAAGATGCAGGTAACATCTTTGTTTTCTCTAACAGAAATATACAGAACTGTAAATGATTTTCTAGAAATAAGTGTGAATATAACGTAGTATTCATAAATATTTCTACTGCTGGAGCATGAAAGAGAAAATCCGTAATACTTGAAAAATTCAGATACAAGACATCCATGACAAAACCACCTACACAGCATAAAATACAGACCAACTTAAGATCTCATATCTCATTTCCAGCCCTCAATACATCTACATAACCTCATTTTCCACATTAGAGTTTTATCTCCATTACATTCTCAAGGGTGTTGAAAGAACAACTTCTTAATCTAACCTAGTAATCCTAAATCACTTTTTTAAAAATTAGCAGCATCAGTGCTTATTAGTCATGTTCTACAGTGTAAGTAGGATTTTGCACTGTCAATAGTCATTGTACATCCATAAAAAGTGGGAAATTTAACCATAGCAGCCATCTAGGCATCATTTCAGTAATGACTCATGCCACTGCTCTTGTGTTCTGCCCTCACTGTGCCTCCCTAGATCAAGTTTGGCATTATGACACTGATATCTTAAACACTAACAGCCCTCTTGAGACCAATTGAGGCAGCTTGAGATGATCTCAGAATATTAAACATCCACGTTTTTGAATAGCTTCTGATTCGTGAGGAGGATACTTCCAACAGTCAAGCACTCTCCTCCAAAGGGAGCTCTGAGTCTCAGAGGTGGTTAACAAGTGAAAAAGGAGCATAGAATCCAGAAAGCTTGAGACTGCTTTGCATTACACTTGGCCCAGTTAATGTTAGTGAATGTGTTATGGGTCAATAGAGCAGTCACTCACAAATTCACAATTATCTCATTTTGTATTCTTCCCATTAGGATAGGATTGTTTTCTTAGCTCATTCTTACAAAAGAGAAAAGGAAAAAAAAAAAGAAAAAGAAAAAGGTGCCATTCAGGGGACACTTAGTAGTTTATTCATTGTATTGGTAGAGACAGAAAATAGCAGTTTTTCAACCTTTCTTTTACACAGTGTGAGTCCTTAACCAAAATGAAAGCTGAAGTATACTTGCCCATGTACTAATGATGAATACATTACAATTAAAATACAGAAGTAAAAGCTGGATAAAACCAAGAAATCTGGTGTTTTAGGCAAGTGGTTCAGGCAAATAAAAAGCTACAAAGTAAAGAGGAGAAGATTGAAAATATTTTGTCTCAGAAATAGATATCCAACAGATTTTCAATGTTATGCTAAATCATAGAAAATTCTTCAGTACTCTGCTGTAGAATATTCTTAGCTCATGGTCTTTAAACATGCCAGGAGGTTAGTACAGTCCCTTTCCCATGTTAGTTCTCTGAAACTTAAAATTATCTTATCACAGTAATAAACTAAAGCTCACTTTTAAGTGCTCCTATGGGAATGAATGCCTGAAAGGATTATTATGGGTTTTTAAGGCAATGACCTCTTGGCCATCCATTTGAATCTAATTTGGTTAAGTAATAGCAATAAACTGTTACAATCCAATGAATATTTAATGGAATAAATAAAATTACATGTGTATTATTAGTTTTGATTAATGGTTTGATTCTGATTCTCCTTGATTCTTGAAGAAATTTATATTTCCATATTGCCATTTATACGCAAATACATTTTAAAGATAGGTCTAKTACTTTCTAAATCAGACTGGTTTAGAAGAAATTAAGGCAAAGAGAATGTGATACACCAAAGGGAGATATGTATCTTATTTTCTATATACACCTGTGTTTTATAAACAAGTTCTGAGTGCTCTACAACTGAGTAGTAAAGGTGTAATGACCTCTTGCCTCTCCTCAAGCTATATGAGATAGCTAATAGACACATTATAGGAAAAAGCCTTGTGACAGAACAAGAGCAAAACCAAAAAAGACAACTCCTTATTCTCCTTTCACACCTCTTCATTCAGCTGAAAATAACCCTAAATTAAACCATTTGATATGCTTCGTACGTAAGACATAAATAATTGAGGATCCAGTCTTGGAGAGGTTGTCTTTTGAGGATCAAATATTCCAGGTATTATATCACTGCCCTTTCTAAACTGTAAGGTTGCATAGATGAGAGTAACTAGACAAGCAGTTAATAAGTTAATTTATGGCTTTGATTGGGACAGTTAACAGACATCCTCAAAGAATCACAGTAATTATTGACTTGACTCTTCTCAATATGAAATTTCGATACCACTGACTGAGGTGATGAATAAAATCACCCATCTATAAGGTTTAAAACTGTACTTCTGGAACTTGGCTGGTGCTCAAAAAAAATGTTTGTACAACAAAACAAAGCTGGTAAATGTGGTTCTCAGAAATCTGAGTAGATCAATGATTTTGAGATGCTTCAAAGTACCTGAATCCCAATATCACTACCTAGCCCCTTTTTTTAGTAGTTTATTCAAATAAACAAGAGTTTATTTAAAATAAACAAGGATTTTCTCATACTGGTCATAGTGTTGCTATACTCAGCTTTATTAACTCTCATGTTTAAATTATAACGCACAAAGAATGTTCATAATTAAGCAGCAATTTCATCTTAGCTACTGTTATTGTGTGCAATTTTATCCTGCACAGAAATGTATGTTAGACTTAGACGCTTTTCATCCAGAATCATTATGTTTATGTAGAGAGGCTGTTCTCCATATGATAGCAYTTTCTCATTTTGGAGATCAGAAGTTAAACATTTGTGTGTTTTCCTTCCTGGGAAATCACCTACTACAGAAAAAGTTCTTGTAAAATTAAAATTTTATCTTGAAACAAAATGTAACTATAGGACAACAACTAAAAAAAAAGAATTTCTAATTTATTCTGTTATTGTCTGGTATGATATAGTATTTCCATATAGTAATATATTCTATTTTCTTCAAATGAGGGAAATATTAGCTATACATTTGATACAAAAAACTGGCAATTCAGTTTGGCTATTTTTTTGAGGCAATACTATTAAATACTTCCACTGAAGAGCTTTTCTGGCAAGTATTTCCAGCTGAAAGATCTTTGAAAGATTTTTTTGTTTTTCTTAATCAAATATAAAACCCATCTATATTGAAAGTAAATTGAAAATTTTGAATTTTTATGTATAAAGCAGAAGGATATTTTCTGTCATTTGACATTTATAGATAGTTCCTGCAACTAGAATAATGATGCCATGGCCTTTAAAAATTAAAAACCCTGAATTCTTCTTTCACTTTCCAGTGATTTTTCACTTTCTTATAAAGCCAAGAAAAAAAAAAAAGAAATTTCAGAAAACCCTTGAAACCTGGYAGCGCTTTAGTATCTTTCCCTTAAAAATGTCAAAGAATTATTTCTTTTCTTTTTTTTTTTTTACAGACAGAAATGAAAACCAAGTTGACAGATATTGCCACTATAACATGTCTTCTGCAGTCATCTCAAGTGAATGTTTGATCATTCACACTCTTATAGTTCCAACATAGCTCAACATATGGTAAGATATTGTGACACACTTGCATGACTCATAAGTCAGGGATCTGATACATAAAACAGGAATCAAARACCACAATTTGCTCTTCAAGAAGCACAGGGGACATGGTAAGGGGGTTTTTAAAATTTGTTTTGTTTTCCTAGACAATTTGATTCCAACAAAGTTATTCACGAACTGCCAGTTAGTTTACCATTGCACCCCTTGTTATAACAAAAACTCTGACAAGTCTCAGTGTTTCTTCTTTTTTGCCAGGCAGAAGAAGACACTTCATCACTCATAGCCTGCATGCAGCTAACTTCTTACTTCAATGCAGCTGTTTAAACACTGACATAAAATGATTTTGCTAAGCTTTCTTAAATGTCCTGGGTCTCCTGGTTTCACAGGAGGAAGTTATTTAGAGTAATGAGTTTTGTAACTCAAGACTGAATACTAAATATCTTTAAAGATAAACCCTTTAAACTTCATAGTTACATTTATTTAGCCTTGAAAATGCTGAATTTTTGTTTACAAATCACTAGAAGCTAAGTTTCTCAGCGGACTGATTCACTTATTATTTGAGCTTTGGCTGTTGGTACCCAATATGAATCTCATCAGAAAGAAAAATATGGTCCAGTTATGCTGGACCAGTTATGATTTTTCACAACAAGCTTTTAAGGTATAAAATATTAAACAGTAACCAACAATATTAAAATTTTAAAAGTATTTTCTTTTACAAAACACGTAGTTCAAAAATACTGAATGCTATACCACCATTATTAAGGATCTGACTGATATTTTATTGTCAAAAAGGACAATAAAAGTGTTCCACTTCCAGGTGGACAGGTTTTGGACTGCTTGGGAGACTAGTTGAGAGAGTCATTCATGAGGCAATGCTGAAGAGCCAAGTAGCCCAGGAGGGTTGGACGTTCTTCAAGAAGGAAATATTAAAGGGGCAGGAGGAGGCCATCACCTTGTGCCAAAAGACGAGCCAGTGGAGAAGACCAAACTGGCTGGAACTTAAGGTAAAAAAGGAACATTTATAACCTTTGGAAGAAGAAGCAGGCAGCTCAGGATGATTGCAAAGATATTATGAAGTTATGCAAGGAGAAAATTGAAAGGGCCAAAGCTCAAATAAGAATTAATYTGGCAACTTCTATAAAATACTATAAAAAAATTTCTACAAATAGATTAGCAGCAAAAGGAGGGCAAAGCAGAACTTTTATCCTTYATTGGGAGTGTGGGAAAAGACAATGATAAGGGATGAGGAAAATGCTTTCTCTGACTCAGTCTTTAATAGTAACACCAGTTGTTCTCCAGCTACTCTGCTTCCTGAGCAGGAAAACAGGAACATGAGGACAATGAAGCTCCCATTATCAAAGGGGAAATGATCAATGACCTGCTTAATAACTTAATTTTCTCCTAATAAATTAATTCTACCTTTCCAGGCACTAAGATATATAAAGGTGATCTGAAAAATATGCAACTATTTACCTGAAAGATAAAACAAAGATTACAAATTAGTATTTTAAATGGAACCTGACAGTATTTTTGTGTGTCTGTGACCAAAAATCCTGAAAGAAAAACAAGCACTGTACAAAGAGTTTTCTAGGTGTTTCAGAAAGGCTAGGTTGTCATGCTTTTTAAAAAAATAGTTAAATATTGTTCCAGAAATTGGATCTAGRAGTACAGAATCTGTCTGATCTGTACATTCAGGGTAGAAATCTGTACATCTGTAGGGTAAAATATTTGTCAACACAATTAGAAATACAGGATTGAATCACAGAAAGGGTCAGTAAGTAGCTYGCAGTCAATTTGAGCTACCAATTTCACCGTAGAATTAAGGATTTTCATACCTAACACTAAGAACTGATTTACCTTCTTTATATGAACACAATAGAATGTAGTTGTTTAAATAATCCATGGCATTTAGAACAGCCATCATGAAACACAAGCTTTTTTAGCATACATGTATCAATAAGGCAGTGCAGTCAAAGCAGAAATTCCGGTGAGTTGTAAAAAATTCCCAAGCAATTAACCTCCCACCAGAAAAGTTGCAAAGATACATTTACTAGAATACAACAGACACATATCAGTTTTTTGTTTATCATAATAGTTCTAAATGGCTAAAGTTAATTTTTGAACAATTGTGTAATGCTATAAAATGTATAAATAAATAAATAAATAAAAATTTAAAATGTATTTTATTCCTGTATATTTTTTATTAGAATTTGTATATCATCTTTATTGGCCAAATTTGCACGGTAGCACTCTGGGGTTATCCTTTCTTCTCTGCTATGGCAGGCATGACAACGATCCTCTCTTACATCTTAATTTCTTCCCAGGTATACTTTGAATAACAAAAGGTTAATTTTTTCGTTGGTTTTTTTATTTAGATTAAGTCCAGAAGCTATGGTTCTCTCCAAGACTGGCTGGAGTCCCTGGCCACATTCCTCTACTGACACTTTTCAGAACAAAATATCATCTGTGCAAAAATTATCTGTATCTATGCAATGAAATAAATYTGCTGCATTTCCCAGTAATATGCAACAGGAGTTGAACATCAGACAGCAGTCAGAGGAAATGGCAATTTCCAAGAAGCCATATAGAATGCACAAACATGAGCTCTAGTTTTATATGGTCATACGCCAGAACTGGGATAGTAAATCAAATTACCTGGCATCAGCCAACTCTCAAACACTGTTTCCCACTTCAGTTAAATGAAAAAGTAAATTTCTAGGTATTTTCTTTCTTGAGCCTATCTATAAGCATAACTCCCTAGCTTTCTTAGTAATTTCTCCAAGATTTTGCATTTTTCTTATGGTTCAACAATAATAAAATACAGTTATTATACAATAAATTACAACAAGTTATTATTTATAAACAAGTTTTATTAATAAATAAGTTATTATAAATTTTCTCTTCAATCTTTAATAAYAAGATTAAAACAAAATGTCCTCTTTAAAATCTATTTTAGAGTATGGTGAGCTTTTCCAGAATTTTCCTCTGTGCTATCTGCATATTCAGTAGTATTTTTTTCATTTATGTTTAAGTCAAATGAGTGACCAGTTATAACCTAATCATTAGTGGTACAGTCCTTGTAGAAACGAAAAAAAAAGACAATTTTCCTATATACTGGCACAAATATTTATACGAACATATAATTAGGTATGTGGACAAAATAATCTGGTTAAGACCCAAATAATTATCCTGTCTCATTTTTGTTACTTATGGATCTCTTTGACAGTACAAATTTCATTATTTCATGTACCACAGTCCCTTTATTTCACTCAAATTAGTAGAGTTCCTATACAGCTTTTATCCATTTTTTTATTGCTATAATAATTTAGGAATAGGTCTTCTAAATCAATGATTGTTTATTCTCTTTGTAAATAAGGCACATTCTGTTTTGATACTTGCAATCTCTTACGGTCATAATAATTTCTTGGGKTTTTTTCCAAAATGTGATGAATTGGCWTTGTACTCTGCTGTGCGTAGTTCTGAATGGACTCCAGTTTTTAATTTCTCATATCTTTCTATTTTAATATCATTCTTCATAGTACATTCTCCAACAGTTTGAAAATCCTATCCATTTTCCATCATATTCAGTTTTTTCAGGTAATTTCTTTGCTTAGCAAATTCTGCTTATTTTGTTATCTTAAATTTGTTTTCAGTCRGGTTCYTTTAATGTTTGTTTGTCCTATTTTTAAATTTTCCTTYAATTTCTATTTTATAATAGGGGATTCCAATTGCTCCCCCAAATTGCAAGAGATCTCATTCATAGATGCATTACAATTTTCTCTCTGCTTTTCTTTTAACAAACTCTATTAAAAGCACCTTTCCATCTATTTTACATGAAGCTAAGTACCTCTTCTATCTYTAATAGTTATAGAGCTAGCCTCCTCTGCTTGAATTAACTGAACAGTATTAAAATCAGGTAATGCTTCAGAAATAGCTGCTTTAGAAATATGACTGCCTCTAAATGTCTTCTGCTGCYACCCATTTATTACACATTTCAAGAGAACTTTAAATCTTCCACATTTCCAAATACWTTTGAGTCTAGTGAAATTTTTCAAGACTCCAGTCTTCTTTTACAGTTCTTATTTCATCTTTTGATGCTGTGAATTTCTCTATAATCAATGCAGAAAAAGTATCTAAGAATAGTAGGGTACTTTGAGACTCACCAGATTTCAAACTGATCAGAACAGTRAAGGACGGGCCATTGCATCTTATGACATTCATTTGACAATTAATTCAAGACTACATGCATTTTTAATAAGAGTGGAAAGGAGGAGCTTGGGAAATAGCATCCTGACAGCCTCACCTCTGTGGCTGGGAACAGARCCTCCTGGAGTCTATGCTAAGGCACAAGTTGTGATTCGAGACCATCAGCATGTCCTTACTCAAGGACAAGCACTGCCTGACCAACCCAGTGGCCTTTAATGATGGAATGCCCACAGCAGYGGACAAGGCTTTGGAGCGACCTATGCAGATATCAGTGATTAAAGGGGGCTTATAAGGAAGATGGGGACAAATTTTTTTGCATGTCCTATCACAAAACAATAAGGGGTAATGGTTTTAAACTAAAAGAGGGCAGATWTAGACAAGATGTAAGGAAGACATGTTTTTTACAATGACTGTCAAACACCAGAAGAGATTATCCATAGACATTAGAGTTGTCCCATTCTGGAAACATTTAAGGTCAGTTTGGACAGGGCTTTGAAAAACATGTTCTAGTTGAATATGTCCATGTTTATTGCAGGAACCTTTCAAAGCTCCTTCCAACCCAACTAGWATAAGACTAAATATTCTTACATGGCATCCTAGTTTAGACATGTTGTTAAACAACTACCTCACCAAGATTTTAGGTAATTGGCCCCATGGAGGTAATTCAGCTTATCTAACATAAAGTTCTTTGTTGAATCAAAGGAGGAACTCCTTTGAAGATAAGCAGACAGCCATACTGTCCATCCAGACAAGGCAGCTGCCTTTTTTGTTTAATATATGTGCTGATTTTGGCTGGGGAAGAGTAGTTAATTTTCTTCAGAGTATTTGTTATAGGGTTGTGTTTTGGATTTGTGCTGAAAACTGCTGATAATGGACGTTTTTGTTATTACTGAGCAAGACTTACACAGAGCCAAGACCTTTTCTGCTTCTTGTACTGCCCGACCAGGAAAGAGGCTGGAGGTACACGTGAAGTGTAGAGAAGACATAGACCTCARCTGACCAAAGGGATATTCCAGACCCTATGGCATCATACTCAGCAGATGAAGATGGGGAAAGAAGAAAGAGAAGAATGCTCAGAGCCCTGCTTTCCTGGAGAAGACTGAACATCTGCCTGGCCAGGGGAAACAGTGAATTAATTTCTTGCTCTGCTTTGCTTGAGCACATGGCTTGWATTTTATCAAGCTGTCTTTATCTGAACCCAAGATTTTTCTCACTTTCAGTCTTCTGATCCTCTTCCCAATCCTGTTAGTGAGTGTGTGAGGTTGAGCTTCTAAYTGAGGTTAAACCATTACAATGTGTAAGAAATCTTCAAATGATATTTTTTCAAAAAGAAACTCAAGTTAATTAGATCAACTATCTAGCTATTTGTACTATAGGAAAATTACCRGAAATTTCCAGCACAAGCTTCTTGGAACTCAGTCTTGGAACTCTTCAATACAAGAGTGGAGAAAAACACTATTTGCCTAATAATCTACTACATTATGAATTCACTCATAGAGATTCTTGTGGGAAGACAGTAATTTCCATAAAGTCAAAAGTGGGCAAGCACAATTGCATAGAGTTTTGTTCTACTTCCTAGTTAACATCAGGCCACAGTGGACTCCAGCGTGTATACACCACAAGACCAGCCAGAGGAGAGAGCCTGATTAATACTACATACAGCAGAGTCCTAATTATTCAGGACTCATAGTTCCAAATTTGTTTGCAGAACCCCTTTTTCTTTTTAAAGAGACATCTAACTGTATTTTGATATTAAATTTTACAATTAGAGAAAAATTGCCCATCTCAGAAAAAACCCACATCTCAAATGTGTTGGCAAACAAAATTAAGTAGATAAAACATTTTCAGAAAAATGAAAACTAGGTACTTGAGTAGATGTCCAAGGAATGAAGAAACTTGCTGTTTTAAGCAGTTCCCCAAGACAGTTGAACTATGCTTTTCCCCATACTTTTAGTGGCATGTAGGGACACCAGATTCTATGTCTACCACTATTTGCAGGTAAATATTCCATTTAAATTTTTTTTCTTGATTTCACAAATTTCCTACAACAATCTGTTCAATACAGTTAATGATAAAGTATTTTTAAATCCTTTTTGCATAAGATACCTTTTTTATCATTAAAATCTTGTGTTCTGAGATAGTGCCTTTTTATATTTTTTTAATCTTATTTTAAATTATGATTTTTCCATGAYACTCACCATGCTTATCATGCTTCAGTAAACGTAAGGCATATTGTATTCTCCAGTCTTCACTAATATGACATATTTTACAAGTCACAACACGGCTTTGCTGCAAGACTTACTTGCTGCTACTCCTCTGTACACTGTAKACAGGTCTATAGCACTAAAGCTAACATATGTAATACAAAAACCTCTACTGAAGACAAGATCACATACTCCGTCACTCAAATATTGATTTGAGTGAAATTGGTTAAGTTAATAAAAATCCCTTTTTCTGCCAACCAACTAATCAATCAGTCAACCAACTTTAACATYCTCTTAACTTTGGAAGACTTGGAAGGAAGCATCAAATGATTCAGGGGCTAACATTACTGTCTTCTTCACTTTTATTCAGTAGTGTGACATCTGCTGAATTTGACTATCTGCAAGTCATAACAATTTTTACCACTTTTGCATAATGTTTTTGGAACAATATGAAGCATCATTAGTGTATTTCAGTTCCAAATGTTATTGTCTCATGTTGCTTTATTACCATAATAAACTTGTGAATCATAGTAACTAACACAGTAGGTCTCCCGTAGTGAATTCATTTTCATATCCTCTTTTGTTATCACAAATGTGATCCAGAAAATTGTAAAGTCAGCAGTTCTATGCAGCTTATTAATAAAGCACATTACAGGGATGCATTAAAGCCTCAACAGCTGTATTATAATGAAACACTCAACTTATAATTACAATTATCCTAACACTTAATAATAATTGGGCCTCTGCGTCTGTAGCCCATTTGCTCAATAGGAGATTGGGTCTTGTGAGAAGTAGCCATTCCCTCAGCAGGTGACCTGGTTGCAAATATAACAGAGTTTAAACAGAGCATGAAGTTAGTAATGGCATAAAAAGGGCAGATCTGCAGGTGGGGTTACCATCTGTGAGGAGGAAAACGTGAAATAATGAGCTATATAGGCTTCTCTCTTCAGGGAGATCAGCTATCCAAGGGTGAAAAGAGGAGAAACAAAGATAATGGATGAGAAAGAAAACAAAGTAGACAGGTAAAGARCTTATCTGACCTACCATACACAGCTTTCTACCATTAACAATACATAGGACTACAATGTCAAGAGCAAACAACTAGTTACATGTGTYCCAGTAATACTACATTTCTTCTGAAATGGAAAATTATTTTGAGAGTACTAGGAATTTATGTTTGAAGCCAAACTTTCTCTTCAAGGACAGCAGCAGGGATCTTGGAGAAAGGTAGACAATTGCCCATTATAGTTTCTTGGTCTCCAACAAAAAAAAGTATTGATACACTGTAACCTTAATCAAGAAACAGCAGCAGGAGTCAASGTGCAAAGCTATCCTTACAGTCTAGAGATGGAGCTGAGCAGTCTGGAAACTTTTCCAGTTGGTAGCAGATTCTTTACAAGAAAACAGCACTTYTCTATGAAAAGGAGTACTTTGCATCCAGGAATTCAAAGGAACGGATACAACCCAAGTTTTTACACATTGCCATTACCATCCCTACCAAATTACAGACACACAACAGACATCATAAGATGAAATTGCCGTTCCTATTGCTGCAGAAACCCTTATCTAGATCAAGGCTTCATCTGCTTTTGGATTCAGGATGGGAAGATAAAGAAAATAGCTTCTTCTAGGAAAACTGCCTTTACATGAAATTAGCCTTGCCCAGCATTGCAGATAGGCTTACTGCGTTCATATTGTGTAGGAATACATATATTGTGAAGTCTTTCAGACAAAGTGCAGAAACAGAGACTACACATATCTTCCTGTACTTTATTCTATAATGACTCTGACCTATTCAAGGAAGGTCTTTCATATCTTGTGGAAGAGCAGCTGAGAGTTACTGGAGCCTTATTAACTCCTGGTCTATTATTAGTTGGACAAAAATGTCCCTTCCATGGTCTCCCTTCAAGGTATRATGTAGTCAGGTGGATTTATGCCTTCTCAGCATGGCTACATGGCAGAGGAAGAGGAGCTACCTCAAGCAGAATTAATCCTTTGCAGAATCTTCTATTGCAGTTATTGGCAGGAGGGAGAGGGAAAAAWTCAGCTAAGCCTGAAATACTAGTGAATCTCTGGTTAACAAAAGAAGGAGAAGCTGACAGCTTGCTTTAATGAAAAAAAAAACCAAAACCAAAAAAACCCCAAATAACCAGAAACAAGTAAAAAGGTGTTTTCTACTCCTTCCTTCCAATTTTTCTTGGAAAATCTAGGAGGTTAAAACTGTGGCTTAGAAAATATCTAAAAGATCATGAGAAACTAATGTGGGAGATCAGGAGATTTAAAGTATTTAATTTGAAATATATAGAAGCTGTTCACTGAAACAGCATTAAGTGTATAACTAGAGGTCAGGATTGTGCTCTGGAGATGCAGAAATAAAACTAGTCATCTGCTTATATATCTACCCTCAGTTAGAATGAATGGTCCTTTTATCCCTCTTCTTGGGAATGTTTATACAACTTGCTCAAACCAATGTTCACATGTCTAGGAGTACATGAACTTAATCTCCCTCCTTGCAAATTGTTGAAAGATGATATAAGAGTTAAACTCTCGTGTCAAGCTTGTATTCCAACACTACAGGAGAGGAAAAATGCATAAAAAGCGGCCTTCAGATACTGAAAGAACAGAAATGGGACCAAACAGAGCCAGCATTGATTACTATCTCAATATTTCAAAGAGTTTCTAAATTAAATATTCTGAATATTCTATTGCAAGTCCGCATTGGCATAAAAGGAGTGACGTAACACTTCAAGAGTATCAGTTTCTAGTGAATATTCAGAGCTAGAGGGATCTGGGCTCTTTATTTAGTGAAGCAGCTTAGGCACCTTTAAAAGATAAATCTATACTCCTACAAGATGTTCCCACCTAGAACTAGAGTTGTGAAGACACAGTTGGTGATCCTTTAGAATTACTCTTAAATGCTGTTCAATTAAACCCACAGTATGCCTTTCTTAGGATATATGAATATCATGATCCAAAAAAGAATGCTGGTGATATGTTTCTTTGATGGAAATTTTGAATCCATCAAAACTTGCTGTCAAGTATTTTAATTTTTGTAAGGCGTGGATGTAGCTTAAGTGTCACACGCCCATGTTTCTTTTAATAGAAAATATTTTTATGTGACAATCAGTGTAATGTTAAAGAGTAAAGTAAATCAGCATACTTTAGACAGAATGAGTGTTCATTGTGCTCTAGTTTGSTCATAGGAAAATAACCTAGGGAAAAAAAACCTTTCTCAACACTTCTTTGGAAAGAGGTACCAGGACTCAATAAAAAGATACAAAAGAGTAAATTATCATCTATGGTAAGTGAATGGCGTTTGTTCATAAAGGAAAGTTCTCAAAATGTGGTGCCTTTATAAAGATTAATATAGTAGTATTTTTATTTCTTAGAAGTTTGATCTTCATTTTATTACCCTAAATCGTCTTAATTTTATTACCGCTGGTTCTTATACCATCAGAGACACTTGAATTAAAATTTCACTAGTAGACTGATTTCAGGTATTCTTTTGCCCTAAAAAAACCCCATCTTTGCAAAGACAGGTTTGCCTTTGTCCTGCCTACTTGAGTGAAGCTTGTCACATATTAATCAATCTTTTCGGTTGGAAAAGACCTCTAAGATCATCAGGTCCAATTGTAAACCTAACTATGTGAAGTCCACAACTAAACCAYGTTCCTCAGCACCATATCTAAATATCTTTTAAACCACTTCTCTGGGGAGTCTCTTCCAATGCTTGGTAACCCCCTCATTAAAAAATGTTTCATAGTATTTTATTTCAAATTTTCCCTGCTGCAACTTGCAGCCATTTCCTCTTATCCTGCCATTTATTACCTGGCAGAAGGGGTCAACTCCCACCTGGCTGCAACCTCCTTTCAGGTAGTTGAAGGGAGTGATAAAGTCATTCCTGAGCCTCCTTTTCTCTAGGCTAAACAACCCCAGCTCCCTCACAGCCTCTCAGAGGGCTTGAGTTGGTCAAAACCACACAAAGTACTGGAAGTGGCAATGCAAGAATGCATAGTAGGGAAGAACAATTGCCTTCTTTGACCAGCCAACTATACTGTCCTTAAGGCCCCCCAGGAAACAGTTGGGCCCTTTTTTCTGCTCAGACAGCTGTTGGCACGTATTCAACTTCCCAACAACCCAATCTGCCCAAGTCTCTTTCTGAAAGGCTATTCTCCAGCCTCTTGTCCCCCAGTTTGTACATATAACCAGAATTATCCCATCCCAGGTGGTGAACACAGGACTCTCTCTTGTTGAATTTCATACATTTGGCAATTGCCCGGCTCTCACGTCAATCCAGACCTCTCTGTAAGACCTCTCTACCCTCGAACTCCTCTTAGTTTGCTATCACCAGCAAACTTACTCAATATACATATGATTCTTTCACCAGGTCATTTATGAAAAAAATAACAAGTACTAGGCCTAAAATTAGGTCCTGGGGGTCCCCACTGGTGATGGGTTGCCAGACCAGCATAACCCCATTTACTAGAATGCTTTGAGCCCAACCCATCCGTCAAATGTTCACCCAATGTATGATGGACTTGCCTAACCAGATGCTGGACATTTTGTCCAAGAGGACACTGTGAGAGACAATATATGTGAGAGACAATGCTGCACATAACATTGAAACATATTATTGGCATATATGTTCTAAATTTTCTTCAGCTTGAGTATTTTCACTAATGAATTAGTGAACTATGGGAATAGATTTGGGTACGATTACATTAAATGGTACTTGCCTGTCATACAAATGTCTTCCATTTAACATAATAACTTATCTTCAGTTTCCATGATTAGGCCTGGGCCTGATTTWCCAAAGCTGGAAGTGAATTGTGTTCTTCTGATTTTCATGTATTGGGGAAACCTACTTACAGATTTGTACAACACTATATGAGTTGATTTATGGATTTATGAATATTATAATAGTAGAATACTTCATTGAGTTGTTAGATTTAGACTGGCTTACTTTATATAAAACATTTATTTGAAATGTGYCAGTGTTCAGTTTTGATTGTTCACTCAGTAGATTTCGCTTTCAAGAAAACATTTTCTTATTAGCTAGACTGCTTCACTTAGGGTGTTGTAATTCCTTAGCATTACTACATCATTGTTCATACATTATTATTGATTATACAATTTAGGGTCCGTATAAGGCCCTTATGTTTTAAATCTTAAACATACATTGCCAAGCATTTYACTGTTATGATTCACATTTCTGTAATATGGTCAACTGTTCTCTACTACCTGAGTCCATCAAAACTCAATATTTTTTATTCAGAATTAGTAGTTGGCTCTTCTGCCATTGCTTGAAGAAATGAAAAATTTTTAGACCCAGAGATAGATTGTAGAATATCTGTAATGATGTTATTAAAGGCCTCCTGTGATCATCATCTTCATGATAGTTAAATATATTGTAAAAAATAAACTAATACAAGTAAAAGTTTATGTATTCCACCATGCAGCTTTAATAAGGAAAATTAAAATAGGTTCTAGTGAAAGTATCTGAAAAATTCTACTGAATTTCAGCTTAAATAAACTTGTTACTCTAATTTTTTTAAAATTATGCGTCATCAGCRTCCTTATATGGCGTAAATAATTTACCCAGAGTTATCCAAGCTTTGTCTGCTTAATTTTCAGAATAATATATTACTCAGTACTCAAAAATACATTAATATGTAGGCATATAAAAAATAGTATTTTAAATTTATAAGTCACAAATTCATTTATTAAAATGTGTCCTTTTCCTYAATTTTCCCCAATTTTTTRGTAATACTTTTKTGAAGAATATCACCATTCTTCTGATGTGACTAGAGACACCACASTATTTTCCTCCTAGCAACTCTTGAAGGGATAGCTCTCATTTGTTTATTCTTTTCACAGCTTGGAACAAAAGTTGAGTAATCAATAATAGCTAAGTTAGAAATTAATGTACATATTTAAAATAAAATAGCATATTACACCTACATTGCTTCAATATGTACTACACTAGCAGATAGTTTAGTTTCTTGCATTATACAGAAAGTGTTACCATATAAAAGAAAGGAATTGGGAAAAACTGTGAAGCATGTAAAGAAAACTCATTTCCTTCCATACATCTTATAAATGTAAAGATGTGACTCAGAAATAAATTCTGGTCAGAAAGAGACAACCAATGATCTCAGATGAAAGATGAACTATAAGTGATCAACATTCTTTATAAAATAGATTTTAGTCAGCAATATTTGATTACAGTTTGAAGGAATTACAGGGTTTATGAATTACCTTTAATTCATATAATATTTCAATAATAAAATCTTTCCAAGAGGAATTTCTGTCGTAATTTTAGTGAATTTAAATTGAAGGTTCATTTACAATATGAAAATCACATTTTTACACCATATTCTATCACTGTAATGAATCCTAGCTTTCTCATAATTTCTGAATAGTAAAATGCATTATTTTAAGATTATTAGTAGCAATAATATATCAGTATATCAGGATTATTAATGAAAGCATATATATWATATAAGCTTCACTTTCATGAATTCTTTATTAAAATACTGTCTTATACAGGGAAGATGGCTCCTTAAAAGAACAATGCTTTGATTGTTTAACAGTTTTTGCTAACATATTTTTAACTTTATATAAATTGTAACATATTCAAAAGACTTCAACTAAATATGTCTAACCATGCCATATTCCAATGACATCACATACACATTTTGCAAAATGTTCTCTACAATATTATAAGTACAAGAAACATATTAACAATATCCCAGAACCTATATAAAAAGATGTTGTGATTTCATAATTATAGGTGTGATCCCTATTCAAGATCTTCTGCACAGTGAGTGAAAATAGAAAAAACAAAATTTGATAGTTCTTTTGATCACTTAACAAAAAGTATGCTGATTTTTCAAGCATCACAGGTTTCTCTTAAAATTCAGAGGAAGCATAGGTAAACTTCTAATAGCATTACATGATATGAATATATTACAATTATTATATTAACAGCCTCTCAAGATTCAAAATTGAGGTTTTCCACTTCAGTGAGTGTATGAAACCTAATAAAATATGCATACCTAACTACGTAAGTCCTAAAGGGTAATTTCATGCTACTACAATACAGTTACTTAATCTCTTACCTTTTTTTGTATTTTGCAAATTTTCAGGAAAGAACTTCAGAAATCTGTCTTTTAAGTAGATTTAGTGTTGCAAAAAATGAACAGGTTAATAGCAATTCTGTCTGTGATATGCTTTTTAAAGTTGCTGGTTTGGCTCCCAGTAAGCTGTTCTTACAACCTCTAAATTTTAGTATTTATATTAAAATTGAAACCAGCAGAAACTAAATGCACATAAATTGTTATTTATAGCAGTTTCATATTCATTCTTCAACCTAATCAATGAGTACTAAAACTGGAAGTGGCAAAGCAAGTTTGCACTTCTTTCTCCTTCAAAAATACAAACAGTAAATCATAACCACACATAATTTCTGCTGTTATATATTGTAAAGGTTATGTTTATACTATGAGCTGTGAATTAGATTAATGAGTTTTCTCAGCACCATAAACCTCCTCCACCWAAACAGGAACTAAATTGCAATAAATCATTGTTTATGTTCATGTATTTATGAGACAGCAAAGATTTAGAGCTCCTCTACTTGGAAAACTGCCCCCCAACACAAGGAGAAAAAAATTACAGCTTCTGTATTGTAAGGTGTATGAACAGGGGCAAAAGCATGAGAATTGTTTTCACTTCACTATAATAATGTCAGTAATTTATTAAAAGCAGGTGCTAGAGCAAAGCTTTTTTGCCAATGCTTCAGCCAAAGTGGCAACACACCATAGATATACATTTTTAAATAACAGCATATGTTTTCTCCTTTTATGGCACTGAATATTGCAACTATTAAATTACACATATTTTGCATTACTCTTGAAATGAATATTTTTTTTTCAAAAAAATATTGGTAATGGAATAGTACAAGACAACTCTATTCTTTATATACTGCATGGATTAAAAATTCCTTCCATGAACTTGAACAGCATTATTTATTTCTACACATTTACAATGGTGGTTTCAGATTACTGTGATTGTGATTTCTAAATGTATTCCTCATAGGAAAGTACTGTACTTTCTGCATTTTCTGCATTTTGTTTCATCAGTCTTTCATTCTACATTTTATTCCATCAACTACCCATAACATTTTCTATTATCTGCACAAGAGAACAAACTTATTAAGACCTCTTTAATTTTTAAGAAGGTTTTTCTTCTTGATTTTTTTTTAACTCTCTGGTCTTAAAAAAGAAAAAAAAAAGAAAAGTCATTTGTTTTTAAGGAAATGTTATGCAAATATATCTACTTTCCAATGTCTATTGTAGTATTTTCTGTTTATGGAGAAACCCCTAAAATTATAACAAGAATGTTTTGTAGAGTTACTACTTTGTTTTGTTCCAACAGCTTCAAAAAGGGGAGCAGTGTTCTCTCCCCTTCCCAGGCATAAATGTCTTTGTAAGCAACTTAAGTCATCCCTTCAACATATAGCCAACAATTCGTCAACACAACAAAGAGGGACATTCTTATCACTCCATGCATTGTTAAACTGTGGAACTGATTTTTATAGAATGTAGCAGATGGCAAAATCTTATATGAGCTACAAAAGTCATCAGATAAGTTCAAAAAAGAAAAACAGGCATGAATTGCAAGATTTGTTAAAGGAAGTGATATTTTGCGCTTCCTACACCACAGCTTTGTGTTCCAACAGTCTTTCTTATAGCATGTATTATCTGCTATCAAGAAAGTAATAAGTTGCATGGTGCTTAACTTACTTCTTATGGCTCTTAATCATTGAATGGTTCTTATTTTGTGTTCTTATGCAATGTGGTGTCTTCTTCACTCATCTGCAGGAACTTATCTGCTGTCATCTCATCTGAGAAATGGTAAAATGGTAGCAGTTACCCAGTCTTTTACATAAGTGGAAAAGTGAATGCAAGATCTTTCCCAGAAATAAAATTACTAATTTTAAATTTAAGTGATTGGTTAATAAAAAGTAATGCCTTGAAGGAAAAAGTGATTAGTTTGAATTTATATGCAGAAGGTAGCACACAAAGGCATAGGACACTGCAAAGGTGGATTTAATTTTCAAAACTTTGGGCACCACTGTCTGCATAAAAACATATTATTTCAGGTTTATAGTTTCTTAGAAACCAGAAATKACTTTTAACTAAAAAACTCCCAAACCATTAGAACATACATTTTGTAAGAGAAAAGTAAATCTCTTGCCTAACGCAGTACATTTGTATTGCTCTTCTTTCTCCCTTGAACCTCCTCAGCAATTTTATGCATCATACTTTAGTTATTTCAGAATATTGAAAAATTGGCTTATGGCCAATGAAGAAAGACCTTCTAATAAAAAGTCAATCTGATTTCTGCTGATTGCATATGTCAGGATGCTATGTTCTTCAATTGCTTATTCCTTTTCACTGATTTTAAAAGGAGAATATACACTCACTTTGTCAGATATAGTTCTCACTGCGGCAGACTGCATGTAGCCCTCCTGAGAAACAGTACGTCTTTAATACAAAATGAAGTGGTTTTTTTTTTAACATGTGGAGAGCTGAAATTAATGGCATCTGCTCTAGAAGCAGAATAGTATGTTATGTAGTCCCAGTCAGTGTGAAATTAGCAAAAAAAAAAAAGGCAAAAAAGAAAAATCTCCAGTTAAATCAYCAATCCCAAATGTTCTTGCTCAGATTACTAACTCAGAGTAGTGTCTAGTAAAGGTAAGTTGGTAAATTTATGGATTCAGAAAATGTCAGATATAAGATTCAAATGAGATTTTATTCCTCAACCATACTAGAGCAAGTCACTTAATTGCAATATTCAGCTACTACATTCATTACCCTCATTTGAGAATAAAAAAGGTTAATGTTTAAATTCTGTACATCTGAAGAAGCAGCAGGAATAGCAGAATTTTCTGTTCAATGATTAATAGTTCTGTTGATCTGATACAACTGGATCATTCTAAAGAATTGACACTTTTTATCAGTTTTTAAATCAATATTTTCCTTGGAGGCCATAAAACAATAGAATGAACCGAGTYAGAAGGGATCSACAGGGATCATCAAGCCCRGCTCCTGGCCCTGCACAGAACAACCCCAAAAATCACACCATGTGYATGAGACCCATTGTCCAAACACTTCTTGAACTTGGCTTGGTGAGCCTGTCCCAGCTCAGAGCAGAGTAGGACAATCCCCTYCCCTGCCCAGCTGATGATGCTGTGCCTGATGCATCCCAGGACAGGGTTGGCCCTCCTGGCTCCAGGGCACTGCTGGCTCATGTTCAACTTGTCATGAACTATTGTGTTAACAAGCCATATACACRTCTTGCAGTGAGGGACAAGTTTATGGATCACTGTTTGTAATGGGTAGAGCCCTTCCCTTCTTCAGCAGAGATAGTCCTTACATTTTCAATCTGCATGACATTGACAACATGTTGCCACAGTTGTCATGATTTCTATGCTACAGTTAGTGTTCCCTTGCAGTGGGAACAATGAACATGTTTCAAAGTCACTTTTTATCAACATAAATGACAAATTCTGGAAACATCTAGCTCCTTATGCCTTAATTAAAGTACTTAGTCATCTGGGTAAGCAATTACTAATCTCTGCAGTTTTTCTCTAAAAGAGTTAACTGCCCAGAATCKCTGAGGTTTTTAGCATATAAAGGCTTGCAAGTGTATCCATCATATTAAAAGCAAAATTTCTGGAATATTTATAGACTGATTAAATTTCCAAGATGTGCGGTGTTTCCCCTTGAAGTGAGCAATTGGTTATTGTATTCTCTGTCCACAGAAGAAGATTTGAGTAGYCTAGATTTTCCAATTTTTTTCAAGTTCTTAAGTGGATTGGGGAGGACTGCTGACCTGATTCCCAATAGTTTGTTTAAATAAAAACCTAAAATCCAGTGTCACTCTGTACTGGCTGGTTTTATGAAAAAGTTTTGTCCTTTCTGCAAGTAAAATATAAATATAATTTTTATTATAAAGCGTAAGAAAAAAAGCAGTTTCTTCTGTGATACAGAAAACCAATAAAAATGTWCTAAAGATAGTAAAGAAAAAATACAAAAGTTCAGATGATTGTCTAAAATTCCAYTAAGTTTTAGAACATCTCTTGATTCATTGCTTTATTTCATTTGCTGTTAGGTATATTTAGTAAATTTATATTAAACTTACACCACCATAAGAAATCATCATTGCACACAGTGAAGAAAATTTGTGTAGCTGATAAAACTTGTGTTGTTACATCATAAGATGATTACACAATTTTTTCTTATTTTTCTACCCTTTAAAAAGCATTATGCTCAGAAAATATTCTTCATCCATTTCTCATGAAGAAATAAGGAATTTTACAATTTTATGAAGAGAAAATTTCTTCTGTAATGATTTTTAATTWTGTACATAAATCCCAATAGCTATCTGGAGAATGTGGTTGTTTCTTAGATAATGGAAAAACCACTTACAATTCAAATTGTATGTCAGGTGGTCTCACCAGACAACTCAGGTATTACACTAAAACCTAGATGTTAAGTGMCATATTTTATTATGATTTATGGGCAATCACTTGTGACTTGCTGTATCTGAATTGTAATGTAGTAAGGTATTGATGGGCAAATAGGAGTGAGAGGATATGCGCATATATTAAACAGAAATTTCCATCTGAGTAGTAGTGATCATTCTCTACCTATCCTTTATTAAGCAGAAAAGATAAGAAAACCATGTAAGGTACTCTTCAGAGAAGCTAAATTCATGATGAAATTATTGATTTGTGATATTTTACTAGATGTATAAAAAGGAAGGCTCCTTTTTTATTTTTTCCCAGTTGTGCTCATAATTATTTACTATGTGGTGGATTAGTGCTGTTAAGTCATGCATTATCTTGAACTTAATTATAATACATGTTTCTGAAATAAGTAAAAATGTAAATAAACAGATAAGAATGTGGAACAATTAGAAACAGAGTCTGCCAAAACCAGGTTCAATTCATACATTGATGGTTTTAATTATCTGAAGTGTCCTTAGAAGAATGTAGCATTTACACCACAATCCTCTTTGTGAATGCTAGAAGAGGAAAATAGTTTACAAAGTACATAATATWAAAAGGTGATCATGACTGCCCCAGTGTTGCAATCATACTTGGCCAAAGGAGGAATTTTGTGACATTGTTACTAACAGTGGCTTTTCAGAGTAATCTGCTCCTATACCTTTTCATTTTCTTCTAGTAAAACTTTTGGAAACAGCAAAGTTTAGGGCCTATGTAAAATGTCCTATGAGATGTTATTTCAGCTGGTATTTTTGCTGTCATACCAGATATGATCACCAGATGATCACTATTTTGCAATTTGGAATTACCTGAGTCATCTAACTACTTGACAGAAAGATTTTTGACATGACTTCTGGAAGCCAAAGGATTCTTTMTCCCTCTCAAAATTTCTTTCCACAACTAAGGCTTTCTAGCTAAGTCTTTCTGAATTGCTTGTTTTCCCTTAGGTCACTCTTTCCAGGAGTTATTTCAAGGTTATTGTGTTATTTTATTTATCTTAGATTTTTTTTTCTGAACAGGAAATGGTCAGACTGTAACAAGCATAATTAATTTACTGTAATGATTAACTTCCTATAGCCTTCTTAACTTATAATAACTATCTGAAAGATTAGATTTCTCATCTAGGCTACTTTAGGTCTCTTAGAAAGCAAAGGTAAATAAACATATAAATAAAGAGTAGTAGTGATCATTCTCACCCAGACTCATTCCCTCTTAAAGTAGATGCCTAAGTTGGATAAAAGATCACCTACATGGCCTATCTTCCCCCCATTAACAAACTGCAGTGGAACCAAAGGTAAAGGCAGCTTACTGTAAGCACCCTGGAGTTTTTTGTGGAGCGCTATTTGTACACGTCTGCATCCTAGTCCAATAAATTTTTTGTAATAAACCTAAACCAAAAGATTAACCTGGTCTTGCTCTGGAACTCTTTATRCTTGGATGGAGACACTGCTTTAATTTCAGGAAGTAACAGGCTATTTGTTTTCTGTTGTGCAGCCAGGGTTGGATTTTTTTTAAAAGGGACTCTGTTCAGTGCAGTAAACCCACCCAGTAACACAGGTATAATCAACTCTTCCCAACCTGACAGCTGACGAATTCTGGAAGCTCAATTCTTGTTAACCAGTAACCTTTCTGTTTCCCTGGAAAATGAAGTGACAGTACAATGAGGATTATAAGATTCTTCACATTATTTAGCAAAGATTTTGTTCTCCCACGGAGACCACAAATGCCATGAATAATACAGATGCTAGATTTGGCATTTCAAGTATTTTGCCCCTGGTTTTTGCTAGCTGTGGGACTCAACGTTATTTTACATAAGCAGCTCAGGTGACACAGTAATAGACAAAAAGTATGAAAGAATTAATCATACTACCCCTCCAGACTTAAATTACAAATGGCACTAAAGAGACAGAAAATACCTATGTGAAAGGAGAATCAATCTTAATTGCGACCTAGTTGGTTTTATTAGAGTTAATTAGGTCAGTGGAGCTGGCCTAATTTTTTAATTAATAAATTGATTCCAAAGGAATACATGAAAATGTTGCCAGACTWTAATAATCGAGGGAGGGTAATTACATTGTAGAGATTACAAAAACAGTTTCTAACAACTCATTTTTCATTTGAATAACTTGACTCTTACATAACAGTTTGAAGCTATGCTGTACTGTAGCTACAGTGTAGGTGGCACTTCTTAAAAAGTTTAGATAAATATAAACTAGAAAGTGTGGAAGTTTTTTCTCTCCCAGATTCTCTAGTCTGTATCATTTGGGAAAAATTTATAACATTTTTTTTTTCATTCCTTTCCTATGCATTTCCRAATAGAAAATACAGATAATTTTAGCAACCTGAAGACATTAAAATTGTGGGTAAATTTCTCAGTTTTTTTCTAACAATGTCTTACATTTAGTACAGTTATTCTTAATACTCAATTTCTCTGCCATTATTTAATTATATCTTTTTTCTTTTTTTTATTCCCTTAGAGAAAATAAAGAATTCCTAACAATTAGAAGAAACTTTAATTGGTTTTGAATACTATAAATAAATCAAGTTTCTTCCCTGAAAAAAATAGACCTGATGAACTGTTTTATATTCCCAAAGGAATTCTAAACTCATTTAGGTTAAGCTACCACTAAGATTAGACACTTTTTTTATATGCCACATCATTTGAAAATAAGATGTAAAGAAACTAACTGAWGGAAAGAGCATTTGATAACATGGATGAGACTGTTCATATTATACCATAGGATCAGATTAAATTTTTTTGAGGAAATTTTGAAAAATGAGAATGGCTAATAATAAGACATCAATTTTATTAGCAATAAATCTGAAACCAATTCATTCCTGGCTTTACCTGAGTCATCAATGCTCAGTCTTGTAAGCTCCATTGCAAGTTCTTACACAGCATGAAAAAGAAGACAGTTTATTATGTGGTCTTCCTGCACAGAAGAAACTATATAACTATGATTCTACATTGCCTTATATAGGCTCATAATCTGGGAACACCAAATCCATAGGCTTTCGAGCTTGACCTCTCAAATCCCATCACACAGAACTTCAAATTCTGGAATTTTATAAAGTACAAAATCTACTACTTAAAGGTATAGATGTAATGTTTTCTGTTATTGAATGTAAATATAGATTATGTTCAATTCAATGCTACTTAGAAATATCTAATTTCTGTACCTCCTAGGTCTGCCCTGAACCCTACCTCTGGAGAGATAACTGTCTTCAGAAAGCTACAAGACATTTTGTCTGTGATATTTTTTTCAAGACAGAGTCCAGAAACCAGGAGTTCTAAATCTACAGATAAATTAACTTCTAATCTTTTTTGGTACATTCAGTCTGCTAATAACTGACATATGTAGTAAGTTAGGTATTTGTTTAAATAATTCTTTTWAACAATAATGAACCAAGAATTCCAAATATATCATGGAGTATGATACACTGCACAAAGCACTGGGTTTTGATGGAAAGACTATATCACAGGCTGGCTGTTATACACAGAATGTTAAGGTCACTTCATAAGTCTGCTTCTTTGTCTTGTTTATAAACCGGAACTTGTCTATATAAAGGAGACTCATATTTACATATGAATTTACTACATTATTTCTAAACTGACTATGATTATAATTGTCAGCCATTAGCATTATTGCAAGTATAAGTTCCTGGACATAGGTTCACCAAGTATTAAAATTTACCTATGAATATATGATCACAAAAAGACAAAAAAAAACAGGTGAACCAAATTAGGTTTACATTTTTTCTACTTTATATAAATATGAGCTGATAATGTAGGTTTAACAATATTGATGCTGATCTAAGATTTTTTGGTATCTTAATAATTTGAAATCTTCATTAATATTTCCTGAGTTATGGAAATATTTGTATATTAATTTGGGAACCTGGTGACAAACCRACAACAATTTCCAGGATCAGGGCATGCTGTAGTCTGTGCCCATAAATGCCTTTTCAGTTCTTCGGATTATCCTCCTAACACTCAAAAATRTAATGATATATGCTCTTTTACTTGTAGATAACAAAGTTCCTAGTTTCTTCCCACAAGGTGTATCAGCTCACACTACATGAAAACACAAGAATTTTTTTTGCAATAATCTCAATAAAAACAAGAACTTCTGCATATCTGCCTGCATATACTGAACTAATCTGACTACAAATTTGACTATTAGAAAAAAACCTGAATAGAATATAATTATGTTATGGTGCTGTCATATAGAATGCTGACAAAAGAAGAAAGCCAGGGTTATTATGAGGCAATAAAGTGCAATTTTGATAGGGAAAAGTATCACAAATTAGCCAAAATTGTTCTTCCCAGTCACAAATCAAATCTCCAGACACCTGCAGTAGCTGACCCAATAAGAAGGCCAGTAAGTTGTAGTACATGTTGGGGAGGGACATACAGAGCAAAAAATCAGCAATCCTGTTTCTAGATAGTTGTGGGGTTAATTGGTATGGGAAAACTTTGGAAATTATGGGAAAAATATTTAGTATTCATAGATGTTAAATGTTGGGGTTTTTTCTTCTTCTTCCTTTATTTTATATTCCTTCAATTTTTGGTGAACCAGTAATTAGGATTTTCTTTTGGATGGTGGAGGTTTTGCCAGTCACAATCAACCACTAACATCAATGTAAAGGAGTTCATAGATGTCAAAATCTGCTATGCCAGTAGTTTTAGTATGATTAGGAAATATCGTCTCAGTACAGAGATTCAGCCTGCCACTTCTGGAATAGTATAGCACTATCCTGACAGGAATAAAGTGAAAAAAACCCTTTCTTAAAGGAGAAGGCGCTTTAAAGGAGCTCTAAAGTTGTACCTGTAGGAGAAGTGAAATGTGCTAATGGTAATTTCCTTTCTAGCACCACCTCAAATAGTACACTTGTCGCTGCCKTGCTGAACAGCGAATGCCAAAATGCTACTTTTCAGGCCCTGACAAAAAGCTCTGCCTTGAGCCAGTTTGCTGAACAATGGACCTAGGAGATCAGCTGCAATAAGAAGCTTAAAAACAACAGTGAGGAACTGAGTTTCTTCTCGCGCTTGTTTCTTCTACTCTTGTTCTTGACTCTTTCCATGTCTCTCTGACATGATGCACATATTTTAAAAATACACAGATAATTTCAAAGTCGTGCAAAGACTCCAACTGACTTTGATACAAAAGAAATCCCTTTCACCAGTAAGAGCATAAGCCTCCTGATACACAGAACAATGGTATTGTGCTCTAACAAAATTTTTTATTATCCTCAGTGACAAAACAATTTAAAACACACACAAGTGTACACAAGAGTTCTAATTGCCATATTTGTCAACAAATAATAAAAAAATCTTTATCTTAAATACACAGAATCAAGTAAAGAAATAAAACCCCATAAACAATAACAATAAAACCCAAACCAAAAAACTCTACTGTTTTTAAAGTGAAACTGCCTGTCTTTATGTCAGACTTTACTTACTCTGGCATTCTTTTTGTACTTTGTAGAGTAAAAATTACGAAGGATTACCTTATTTGTGGAACAATACATACCACAAATGAAACATCAAAAGAATAGCCYTCTGTAGCAGATCACATTGTAATGCTTGCAAATACATTGCTACAGTCTAAGATTTTTGTACCTATATCTTCATTTTACAGGCAAAGTTGATAATGACTGTGCATATAATATATTTTATTTGRATTTGTAGCAAGTCTTTGATCAAATTTTACATGACAGGCCTCAGCTTAAAACTACAAGCTTCAGAGATCCAGATTAAGACACAGAAATGTAAAAAGAGCTTGCTAGAAAATAGACTAGTGATTGTGTGGTGGGAAAAAAACCCTAAATTTACAGTGGTTTAATGTAGGTCAGTGTTCACATTTTAAAGTGTTAACCTTTGCAGAAAGCGTGAGGTAAGTAACAACATCTAACTAGCTGCCTGTAAATGTAAGGATGACACAGTGAACAGAGAGGCGGATGGCACAACCCACACTGGGGTGGAGGGTGTGAGGGGCGCTGGAGTGCATCCTCTGCAGGAAGCATGGACACCTGTTCTCAGGGATGATTTGAGTGGCACAGGCCCACTGCTACACGCAGGGGTGACAGTAAATACATTGGGCAGTCTCAGTTTTTGACTGAACACCACACTACCTCTATGAAAAGCTATTATCCCCATATGTGCTTAAAATACTTGTTTTCCTGCTCATGAGCTGCATCATTCACAAGGCCACTAGTGGTGTCCCTATGCTCTGCTGTGTGGTAAGGAGGGAGATAAGTGTACATTACATCACTGAATTCTCACTGCAAGAATATCCTTCAGTGAGCTGGATAAAATATTTTACTTTATGGCACAGGAAAAAAATGATGTCAAAGTCTACAGCTCTTTAAAATTTTTTATTATTGTTCTATAGAAATAAAACAGTTCTGAGTTTTTCATTTTTGAGCAGTTTCAATGTAATTATTAACTTGATAAATCCAAATGTAGAAATGTAAATAAAAGCAGACTGATTTTAAAGAGGTTTAGAATTAATTGATTTCATTTGTGGGTACCTAGTTCTTTGGAAAAAAAGAATAATTCTAGTCTAATATTTATGCGCTTAAATGCTAACTGAAGAGCGGCTTTAGATTAAAAATTTGTTCTATATCTCCTATGTGCACTGTATACTGAATGTTTATAATTTTCTTTTGTCCTACAACAYTCCTGAAAACTTTCTAATAGCAGGACTAGCCTCCATTACTTCCCTGAAACTAACTGTTACAAACAGAATGGAACAGAATATAACAGAATAGGCTGGAAAAGACTTAAGATCATTGAGTTTAACCATAAACCAAATACTGTGAAGACCACCACTAAACCATGTCCTCAAACACCACATCTGCACATCTTTTAAATACCTTTAGGGATGATGACTCAACCACTTACCCAGGCAGCCCATTCCACTGCTTGACAACCCTTTCAGCAAAGCATTTTTTTCTAATACCCAATCTAAACCTTTCATGGTGCAAGTGAAGATCATTTCCTCTTCTCCTGTTGCTTGCTACATGTGAAAACAACCAACCCCAACTTTACAACCTCCCTTCACATAGTATTAGGGACCATTAAGGTCTCCCCTGAGCCTCTCTCTTGCTAAACAACCCCAGCTTCCTCAGCTGCTCTTCATAAGGCTTCTGTTGTCCTTCCCTGGACATGATCCAGGACCTCAATGACTTTCTGTAAGTGAGGGGCCCAGAACAGAAGACATGCTCAAAGTGAGCCTCACCAGCACTGAGTACAGAGGCACAATCCCTCCCCTGGTGGTGCTGGCCACACCATTGGAGATAMAGGCCAGGATGCCACTGGCTTTCTTGGCTMSCTGGGCACAGACTGGCTCATGTTCAGCCAGCTGTTAACCAGGAGCCCCATGTCTTTTTGCACTAGGCAGATTTGCAGCTGCTGTGCCCCAAGCTTGTAGCACTTCATGGAGTTGTTGTGAACAAGGTGCAGGAACCTCATAAAATTGGGATTGATGCATCAATCCATCCTGTCCACATCCCTCTATAGAGCTTTTGCGCCAATCCAGTCCCACAGACTTGTGCATTCAGCAAGTCTCTGAACATTCTTTTGTGGATTACGGGACTTCATTCTGCTTCCCATCTCTATCTTCTAGCTCAGGGGCCTGGTTATCCAGAGAAAAGCTGATTTTAGTATTAAAGACTGAGGCAAAGAAATCATTAAGTACTTCAGCCTTTTCCTCATSCTTTGACACGATGTTTCACCATGCATCCAACAAAATATGGAGATCTCCCTTAGCTCTCCTTTTGCTACTAATATTAAAAAGATTTTTTATTATATCTTACAGCTGTAGCAAGGTTAGGTTCTACAGAATATTCCTTCTACCTCTTTTACCTGATTGTGTGGTCTATAACAGAATTCCACCATGATATTTGCCTTGTTGGCCTTCTCCCTCATTCTCACCCATACACACTTGATGCTATTGTCACCATCATTAAGCTCTAAACAGTCAAAAGTCTCCCTAACATACAGGGCTGCCCCATCACCTCTCCTTCTTTGCCTATCCATTCTGAATTTATAGACATTCATTTTAGCACTCCTGTTGTGCAAGTTGTCCCACCATGTTTTATTGATGGCTACTGTATCATCATTTTTACACTGCACAGAAGCTTCATGATATTTCAATTAATCCTGCTAACTCCTGTGCAAAGATCCTTTTCCACCTTTGAGAAAGGTTTAYCCTATCTGTTACCAGTGGGCCAAGTGTCCTGAAAATTGTCCCCTAATCACAAAAACAGGGGCWGCAGAATGGGGAGTCTGTCTCACCTTGATCTTCACCACAGGCTGTGGGGGAATCTCTTCTCAAGCACCTCCCTCACCTTCTCTCATGTGGGTGCCTACAGATTACTCATCTCAGCTTTTTCCTCATTCTCCTTTATATTCTGCCCGTTCTAAAACATGTTTTGCCTAGGGTGCCACGACCTTGGCTGTGGGGCTCAGCAGTGGATCATTTTGGGGGCTAGCTGGAACCACCTGTGCTCTTCACAGAGGCCTCCCTGCAGCCCCTGAAAATCAGCACCTGGAGCCTGCACCTGATGCTCCTTTATTACAAGGGCAGAACACCTGGGCATATTGGTGATGATGAGAGAGACAGGGAGACTRAGTGGTGGTCAGAATCTGAATTTTTTGTTGACTACATATGCTTACATACCATTCAAGAAAGGCTAGTAATTTTTTACTACAATGACTGGGTTAATCATCACATAAACAAACATACCTTTTGCAACATCTCTTGCTTGCAGAAGTTGACTCAGTCTTCYYGTCAGCCAGTCTTGATTCAATCCTCAAAGCTCTGTTTGTTCTTGCAAAGGCATCCTAATTATCAGATCTCTTATGCTAATCAGGTCCAAAGTAGATCACAAGCATTGTAATTCAACATAATTGTGAAGCTTTATGTTGATTGCATGCACATACCCTTTGTACAATGAATGTGTGTAAAGTAAAGACGAACTTTGCCGATGAGATATGGTGAAGGTTCGAATGTGTAAAATTCTCAGATGCTTCACGGACCAGAAAAAGAGGTAGAAAAAAGAGTAAATACTGCCCTTCTCTCCTGAATTTTTCACGTCAAAATGCATTCAGCTTCTCAYCCTAAACACCTGATAGTTCTCCTTATCATCAGATGCTTATGWTTTTGATTATTCATTAAAGTGGGAATTTTTAAACATTTTATTTTTTAATCCTACCTACTCTGCATGTTTATTCAAATTGTGATTGTTTTCATCCAAATGGCATCATGTCATCAGTGACGTTCATCCACCAACTAATACTTCCTCTGTATATGATGAAAAATTCTATGTTCATTGTTTTCAATACTGCTAGTTATCAGTCCTTGCCTGTGAAAACTGATCATACCTAACAATTTAGTGTACTTTTTCTTTTTTGTTCTTGAATACGTTCTTTTCAATTAATTATCAGCCAAAACTGCACTGTTCCCCTGCATTTCTCAAATGCCTCTGGGTAAATCTCTCTCTGCCTACAATACTAGCTCTTTATKCAAGGGATATATTACAGTTTCTCAGACAGTATATCTGCAATTCTATTGAGGTTAATTACTTTACATATGTTTTCTTAGAAATTATTTTAGAATATATTCATTTGGATTTCTTTTAATCATGGAGCAGATGCTTTCACCTCAGAATTTCCACATGATCAATGTCCTCAATGCTCTTAAAACTGAAGGAACAGCTATAGACAGAATATGAAAATTAGCTCACTTAGACCCAGAGCCTGTGCTTATGATATTGCACACGAACCTGAGGCATTTTTATGATTCATTACATGGTTGATGTTGCCCAGTCTGCTTAAAAAAAACCCCAAAAAAACAACAAAAAAAAAAAACAACAACAACAAAACAAAACAAACAAAAAAACCCCTGCAGAATGCTTAATAGCACAGGCCRCAGAATACTGTTCTATTTGTACACATACAATAATTGGAGAAAGAAATTTTTCAAAAGAAAAACTGTGAGAACATTGTAGAGATATTTGATTAAACCTCTCCTACTCAGTAGGATAAACTGTTTTTTTTTTTATCAAACCCAGCAGAAATTATTAAACTTGTAAGGGAAGAAAAATAATTGCAGTCACTAGACACCTGAGGTTTTTGGACAGAAGATCCCTCTGTTAAAATAGTAAGAGTCAGAAAGAATTGAGAAGTATTAAAAACCAAGAAAACAGAAGAAAATGGAGATAGGAGAAGGAAATAAGCAATTTAACCATCAGATTAAATGTAATTCTGAAGAAGGACTACAAAGATTTTGGGGCATAATGAGTGAAGAAACCATGTTTCAGTAAGCTAGGAAATTTTCTCTTGTAATTTCATTCTCATACTATTCATCAAGTCCATATTTTGCATGGGTTTTTGGAAACATAGACATTATCTAAAGAAAACATTGCATCCTCTCAACATGTTTTCCTCCTAACTATACTAACCTACAACATCTCAAAGCTTTCAATATCTCATGTAAAAAGGGGTAATATTAGAATTAAAATATCAAAGTTATTGGTGATACATTATKGTTACTTTTGATCCTGCAAAACAATCACATGACAAAGCTGTCTTGCAGCCCTCATTTGGATTTTCATTGGATGCCTTGCCCATATTTACAAATATTAATTCAAAGAGACTAACAAGTGAACTTTAACATTTATTCAGGGACAGCAAAAAAAGAGGCCTCAAGTATAGACATATAAACAGCAGAATGCTTTTTAATCCAAATCTGTAGAAAGGGAGGGACAACTAAATCTTCAAATCAGAGCACAAGAAGTATTCAGAAATTTGTCCATGAATCTAAGCCTCTGAACAATGTTATTCCACTGTGCTGTCAATCTTGAAACCAATCAGGGACTTCCTGAGTGACGGGAATCTCTAGGAAAAGTATTTCTTTCCCTTACCTTAAGGAGCAGTAAAGCATCTGTTTCCTGCTTTTCTGAGACATCTATTGTTTAGAAGAACTGTATTCTTACCTCAGGAGCTGCCACTTGGTCTCTTTTTTTGGCGTCTGTCCCTCTATCCCTAGCTGCAGGTGCCTCACCCTGGTGGGCAAGTGCCTAAGTGGACTGGGAACAGGCAGAAAGAACCAGATTTTCCAAACATTTCCATGTGATCCAGAGTGCAAGAATGTTACTTTCTGTGGGCTTGCCCCATGCTTTTGGAAGAAACAGTGCATGAACAAATCAGATAGGCCYAGTTACAACCACATAATTACATATTTTCATGGATATATTTCTAGAAATAATGCATGAAATTGAAGATTTGTGAAAAGCGTCAAAGAAACAGTTCTGTCCATTTATTTCAGGAGATGTGGTTAGGCCACTGTGATCAAGGTATTTTGTGCTGACAAACCAGAGGTCATTAGCAGTACATTACACCAAGTCTTCCCTTTTTTATACTTTCCCAATTTCCCTTTACACAAATTATAGAATTTTGAGGCTAATGATGGATATAGCACAGCACAATCGTTATTCACTGAAGTCTATTTCAGCAAAGAGGCTCCTACATGCAAACCCACAGAGAGTCATGGATGATGGGAAAAAATATAGAGTAAAAGCTATTTTGTTTTTCATATTCAGCCTAATTACTGGTATATAATGAGGTSGCAGACTCACTGAGTACCAAGTGTACCTGCAGAGAACAGAGTTCATTTTCAAAATTTGTCTCAGTTTAGTGAAATTTATGAAGCTGAGAACAAGACGACAGAAGTAAGAGCTTTGAGAAGAGAAGAACAAGTCTGGAATTTTTTTCCTTTTAAAGATAATTATGGTAAACAAATATTTGAAAAATAAAATATCCCAGACTGAATATTTTTAAGTACGTAATTGATAAGTATTAAAAAACCCCAAACAAATAAACAAAAATAAAACAACAAAAGACTACAAAAGACTAAATTCTGGTTACATGCTTCCCTTATGAATTTGTTACTTTCAGGTTACAGAATACTTGAATTCTCACCAATAGCAGAAAAAGCCTTGTTATGGGCAAAAAGAATGCATTGTATATGCAAAGCTGAGAATTGATTCTCAGTCTCTTTAAATTAAGAGTGCAATCAAAGAACTGTTACTCCAATTGCATTGATTCTAACATCTGRTTCTAGGTCAAATCAGATGCAGGTAGAATGATGTACACACCAGCTCTGCAGAATCTACTCCTCCTTTGCTATGCTCAGCCTTCTACTTCTCCTCTGCATCTTCTTGTCATTGGCTTCAGTTCTTGGGGGTTATAGGTATTAAATCATCAGTATACCAATGATGAAGGATGTATGGTACTATGTAATAATGGTTTCTTCCTCCTCACTCTAGGATCCACCCAGGTTCATTTTTATACATATATTGTCACATTCCACATCTTCCTTCCACCCGCCAGTGCACCATAGATCTGAATTTGCTGCATATGCTGTGATTTATACGTAATGGATACTTTTTTTTTTGTCACCCCTATAACTGGTTATTTTTTCCCTCCCATGTCCCAAGTCTGTGTTCCTTTGAGGACCAGTAGCTGAATGCTGGTGAGTGGCTKAAGGATGCTGGGGTCTGCTGTCACCTGGCGCCTGCATTTTCCAGAGCCCTGTGATCACCCTGTGTCTCCATTTGCACTCCTGTTCTAGGTTTGCAGCCTGTCAAAGGCAGTAGCAATAATATTCTTACTGGGTTACRATGCTACACATTCATGATACAGGAATTTCTGATCCAATTTCACATTGAGCAAAAATGTACTTTCTCACAGAAATAGTAAAGTACTTTGTCTGAAAGAGAAATATGGAACTGTTTTGACAGTGATTAAAAAAATATATTGACACTTCCAATTTCAACTTTTTTTTTCTCTAGTTGACTCTCCTAGCCCAACATTTTTTAATGGGAAATTTTAACCTGTCAATAGAGAATTAAAAGARCTTTTGCCAATAATATCCCATAGATTTTCAAATCAATCTTCCAAAACTGACTGCTAGATTCTATTTCCTGATATTAATATTTTTTGTTACTTGATTTAGTTCCTCAAAAGTGTAAATATCCTATGATAAATGGATTTACTGAAAGTTTCTAAGATCTATTACCATTGTTGAGTCCTTCTTCTTAGTTACACTTAGTGCAACATTTAWTGTCCATGTTTAAATAGGTGTGAATTTTAAAATACAAATATTATTTATAAAACCTTAAAATCAGCACTTGAACAGCAAAGATTGTATGTTTTATTCAATACTTTTATTTTATATGATCTTCATGCTAATGTCCTTTTATTGAACATGACTACTCTTCAAGACACAAAAGTAATTTAGTCTAACTATGATGATTCCAACTGAATTAATTCAAGTGGTCACACTCCCTACTGTGGTTAGACAATGATTTTGAGCACCAGAGTGGTAGTGCAGATTGATATTTGTTGTGTAAACTGAAGTTAATTTTAAAAGTTTCAAGATAAAATAATCCTTCATATGTTCTAAATCACCTATAATACTATTTCAACAGCTTTACACTATGCTTTCAAAAATGGATGCATTTTCAGAGAWTTTTTTTATCACTTTGCCATGGTGATAAAGAAAATCTTCAAGATTACAATCCTTGGTTCAGAATATTAGAGAGACTCTGAAATAAGAAAGTCAATGCTTATTAGGCAGAGCTGACAGAAAAGAGAGGAAAATCAAGAAAATAAAGATAAGGGAAACAACAGGAGGTTGCTTGTTGAGCCTAGTGACCTTATTTGCTGCTCTTATTATGCTAAAATTGTGCCAATCACAGAAAAATAGAGGAAAAAGAAGTCCTTTAAAATTCAATTTTTCAGCACTGTGGTTGGATATTATTGGATTTTGTTTCCTGCATCTATTCTCAACATTTTACTTTTTTCCCTCAGGGTAATACTTTAAAATGCAACTTGTTGTAAGCTAAAATGGAAAAACCTCACCTGATTATACATGGGTAAGTTATTGTTACTGACACGTATGCAAGCTGCTAACTAGTGCTGTGTGCCCTTCATTCAGCCTGCATTATTTCCTTGACAGGCAGCACCAAAATTACTGGGCAAGAGTGAAATACAGCCTTGAACTTGTCTCAGAGCTTATTAAATATTTAATAAGTAATAAGAATCCATCAAAGGATGGTCTTTCCCTTACCTGTGACAGCTGGAGGCAAGAATTGTTTTACAGCTTGGCCTGAAAAGTGATTCTCTATGAAAATGACATGAGCATARGAGGCAGGAAAGAGGAAAAACACTGTTGTTAGCATTTAAACACAGGGTAGTCTATGAATAGCTGACTTATTTGCTTTTATTGTTATATGGCCCCAGGAACTGGGAACTATGACTGCAGACACAGCTTTGTGTACTTATCTATGTGTATGAGTTGTACAGTATGAGTTGAGTAACATGGAAAGCTTTAATCCAGTTTCAGCTGAAATTTCTTCTTTTCYGCTTCTGCTATCAACTATTTAGATACCATAATAGCTGAAGCGTTTTAGTGATGTTACTTTGAGTGTAATTAAGAAGGAAAATGCAGTTCCCTGCTACATTTGATGAAACACGCACACATACATTCGGCAGTGCTTGTAACAATCCTTTTCCTGAATAAGAAGTGTCTTCCTTATATCTCTTTTGAATCTACCCTCTATAAGCTTAAAAATGCTATCCCATGTCTTATTGCAGCAGGCCTCATCAGGAAGTCCATTCCCCAAGAAGCCTGTATTTTGGTGAATATGCTGAATTTGATTCCTTTCCCATAATTTCCTCTATTGTACAAATCTAGATTATCAATTCTTAGAGCTACTTATCAATTTTATAGTGTTGAAAATTGTTCCTTTAAATATTTTTGGTTGGAGGGGGCAAAAATTGAAGACTAAATGAGAGTTCCTAATAAATTACCAACTTCAAAGTGACCTGAAGTAGAGAAGTAAGAGGCTGAAAACTCTCTGTGCTGAAAAATCCATGAAAATGGAGACGATACCCAGGTGAGTTAGTGCTTCAACCCAGTGCAGGACAAAAGGAAGAAATCTTATGCCTTATCATCACAGCCCCCATTGCATTTGTTGCCTTTTTTTCTTTTTCTCATTAAATTAGATAAGGGCTTCTTGAATAAGCAWGAAATTTTAGAACTCTGGCATTCTYCATATAATTAAGCATGTGGGAGACAGGGTTTCAAACTGTGAAATAAAAACAGTGTAACAAAATTTTTGATGTCATAACTCTTGAGAGATGAAAGAAAACATTTTTCTTTGAAAAGTTCTAAGAATTGATCAAGTACTAGAAAAGGGTCTGAGAGATTCTTGAATTAAAATTAGCCCTTAAAAAACACCTAGAAATTATTCAAGTGGAATTATATTATAATCAACAATTCAATGTATAGAAAATATAGAGATACTCTGACTGAAAATCCTAATGTAATACAAGAAAAAGCACTCAATATCAACTGAATGCAGAGTTCAGAGCTCAGGAATACCAACAGTATATCAATTTTAYCCAAATGCATACAGGCTAAGAAAATTTGCATTTAAAAAAAGTTAAAAATTGAAACAGTCAATTGGATCTCTTTGCAGGCAGCTACAGCGAGCCCTAGGAAGATAAAAGAATAACTGCAGCACCCCTAGCACAGATGAATGTTTTGTCAAAGCAGTGGAAAATTGAATATAAGTGAACTATCACACTAAGGCAACTGTAACATTTCCTTATTTAAAATGAAACAAAGGTGCACTACTATTTTTATCGCTGAAGCAAAATTAACAATAAAATACAAGTAATGAAAAGTAAAATGTAAAAATTCCAAACTTCCAATGGTGTGCTTATTACCACTAAATTTATCTATGAAGAAGATAAAAATTAGGAAAGCTTTTTATAAGCTTAATTAAAAAAAAAAAGAAAAGGATGTTGTTGGGCTAAAAATGCATCTAGTCAGATAAAGCTAATTACTGATTTTCATATCTGGGACTATAAAGCTTATATTTAAAATACATATATTCCAGAATCATGGTCCTTGCTAAAGGGACATTGGGTCCAAAGAAGTATTAAAGTTATAAAGGCAATCCTAATGATCTGTTTCATGAGGCTGGTGGAGACAGAGACTGAGAAACATAAATACCAGAGTATACATCTGAACATGTAATTCTCTGCAGCTGCTAGGCACCCCACCTCAGGATTAAAACAGGAATTCCATACTGCTTCTGGAATCCAGAACCCAGGATAGACCTCTGTTCAGATCTAATCAAAATCTAGAAGACAAAATGCAGAAACAAATAATATCTACTGATATGAGTATACAACTAAGGAGTTTACTCTCTCTGCCTCTAACTTTTGTTAACTTTCTTAATTAGTTAGCAGATAAAATAGGTTCTGGTATTTAAAGCTAACTAGAGGGATTTTTATTTTTCTGAAATGTATCAGAGAGAGACCAAAAAAATCATTAACTGGAARAAATGGGTAGGTATGAGTAACTTCCAACAAGGGACAGAATGGCCCTTTTTTCCCATCACAGAAAAATAAAAAAAGCTCAGTCTTTYCCTTTGCCTTGGGGAAGGACTGAGAACAGACTGCCAGTTATGCATGCCCCAAAATCTTTATTAAGAGCCCTCAGAGTTCAGTAAATATCAATCACCTTCCTATGGCTCCCCCTGGGCTTCAATGCACCTTGAGCCTTTCACAGCATGTGATATTCACTGGCTTAGCTACACACACAACAAAGTACATGAGCACTACATTGTAGTTTTAGTGTCTAGTATCTRTATAGTGTCTAGCTACTTTATAGATTACTTTGCAGTGAAATAAGGAATGCTTCCTGTCTTTGGCAGAGGTTTCCAGAAGTCTCAGTGGTATTTATAATGAAGGCAGAGAGATCCAATGATCTGATGAACTTTTGCACCTTTCAAGTTGAAAAAGTGAATTTAGATGTCTCCAAGGGTAAAAAGGCTTGAGCAGCTCCAGGTATTGATGATTAGAGTGCATACCAGGGATAAGCTCATCTTGTCTTACATGACCTAGATTGTTCTCAGACAGACATTGCCCATAATTGATATCAGTGTGATTGATAACTAGCTTAGCAAGCTCCTAAGAGACACAAGGAAATAAGGAATTCCTCAACAATATTTAGACTTTTATCTTAACAAGTTTAACAGTCAATCTTGGCAAGATTATGAAAAAAAATTATTGTGCTCTATCATAGATTATGCCTCATACTGGTTTTCCTTCTGCTAAAAGAAAATACTCTGTACAACTGTKAGTGCTGTGTAAAAAAGTATTGAACATTTTCTGTGAGGGGTCTTAATTATTTATTTCTTAGCAAAGCAGTGAATTTAGTATGGTGTCTGTTGTTTACCTACCCAGCAGTGAACAGTAAGAAAAACAGAAACTAGTAATGAGTGCAAGATATTTAAGAATGTCTCAGTGGGGTAAAGAAATGTTCTCYCAGCCATTCTATCTCAAAGCCAAAATTCACTCATCAAGCATGAATTATATCTAAGTCAGGGAGACTGAGACCTAGATCACTATTAAAATCTAGRCACAAGACAACTACTGATTTTAATAAGTTACATACTTGAGTGTTTCTTGGGATTTGGGTTGCTCAAYGTACCCACAATTACATAAAAAATCATATTGACACATACATATTTCACATCCAAAACTTGTAGCCTATACATTGAGTCTGGCCTCAAAATTAATTTTATGCCCTAGAAAATGAAATTAACCATTTATCTTTACACCAGTTTCTACTGGAGAAATCAAGATGTGAGACAGATTGCARCAGAACTATCCATTGCAGCCTTCATTCCATCATGCAACAATTACATACAGGTAGTCGCCTGTGAAAAGAGAGGAGAATCTCACTGCAAAAAAGAGCAGAACATGATGAAGTTGAACAGGCTTTTTTTTAATTGGTCGCATCTTCAGAGTTCTCCCCTGATGAAGGTGTCAGCAGACAGCTGACAACATAAAGCTATATCAACACAATTTCGTCAATATGATTTAAGGGGAGAAAAAAAAAAGATTTTAAGCTCCTATTCCCTACACCAAATTTAGCAAAAATGTGTCTGAATGATATTGTATTTCATAAAAAACATGAATTTCACTGCATTAAAAAAGATTCCAGTAAATGAACATTTTACTTCTGTATTTCTGCGAATAYAAATGTAAGCAGTAAGAAAGGCAGCACTATCTCCTTTGGTGCTATTTTTACCTCCCAAAACAGCATCTTTCTATGCCAAGAATGAAGATGTTGCTTGTTTTTTGTTCTCTCCTTGTTTTAACTATGTACCAAGGACAATCTTTGTTAGAGAAGCAGGTGTGGCGTAAAGAATAACTGATGAATTCAGGAAGAAGGATTCATTGTGTACTTTCAATAAAAGGAACTTTCTTATTCAGTCTTTCAGGACCTGATCCAAGTCTCATTGAAGTCAGCTTGATTCTCTGCTCTGATTATTCAATACAGAATCATCAGAGACAAAGTAAACAAGACTTGTCCTAATAAGTTCCATAGGAGCTACAATCCTGCCTAAGGAAATCAATATGACTTCCGTATCTGGTTGTACATCACTGTACCCATTGTGCAATGAGCGCTTTTACCCTCTGGATTTAGAYATTGAGAGCACTTACTTCATCTAGTCATCAGTGCACCAGTTCTCAAACTCCCTGTGTTCTGAGAAATCCCAAATACAGCTGAACTTCAGTCAGCTGTAGTCTGACTGCAGTCTTCTAGTAACTTCCGTGTCTGCTAGAAACTTAAGAGTTCTATCAGATTTTCGTGTCTCACAGAAAATGCAGAACTTCAGCTGAGTCAGAAACATAAGCCCCAGATACCCACCAGTATTTAATTCCATGGGCTGTGTCCCACTTATGTTTATTACTTCTCATTCCCCATTTATGCAGTGCTTAGCAACACAACATTAACCAGTAAGTAAATGTGGCGAGTCGACCCTGTCCAGCAACCAAGCCCCCACTCTGTCATTCATTCAACCACCCTTCCATGGGATAGGGAGAGAATCAGTAAGACATAAA